>LN891257.1:47359-62101 GCA_900010015.1 Tuber aestivum
CCTTGTTCGTCCATCTAGGCGGGCTTGGGTTTCTTTTCTTTGAGGCGAGATGTGCGGTTGGCTCCATACCAGAGGGGCTTGAGGGGTTGGCTTTTTCCTGTGGCGAGAGGAGGGATATGGGTTTTTTGTCGTCATAGCTAGCGCTCCATACGTTTTTTGTACCGTAAACAAATAATCAATGAGTTAAACAAAAAAACAAAAAATCCCTAGCTTTAAGTCTATCATCAGCGACCGGAGAAGAGATCTTATCAATATATTCGTTCTACTTTACTTCTATCTTCACGAGCCTTCTTGACTATCTGCGAGACAGAAGATTACAGGGCCTAGTGCATACTCGCTTGACTTTAGAGTTACCTACCCCCTAACACTATATTGATAACCTCTGGTTACCAAGGCTCTCTGAATGATCCCTTTGAGACCACAAATTCAATTAGTGGACTTTGAAGAACATTCAGACACCACCTTCGAACCACGATCCACGCCTATCTACGTCTCCTTCGAAACACTTTGGGAAACCAAATTAGCAGACATCCCGTTATTCGAAGAAGACGAACCCTCCTGGTTCACTTACTCTTCAGAGTGGTCGGACCCCGATTTCTTCCGCTACTACTTCAACGACCCTGACTGGGAATCTTACGAGGAACCCACCTGCGATACAACGTACCACGGTACGACTTCTGTCCTCTGCGACGACGAAGGAGGATACGAGAGATCCTTGGCTCCTTGGGCGTTGGAAATTAAGCTTCGGCACCAACGCGAACTAAACAAGGAACAATATGACGGACATACCTCGAATTACGGAGAGCGGTGAGCCGAAAGACACCGAAATGGAGGAAACCATAGACTCTCCACGATCTATAGATGGCTGGGACCCACGAACAATCGCAGGACTTTTCCCGAGAAGCGGACAACCCAGCCTACCACGAGACCGAATTGGTCTAGGCTCATTTTTAGGAGGACGACCTCCACCACCAAGCCCATTCACCGCAGAGCAAAGATTCAAAAACTTTGCAACGTTAGTAGGAAGGGTGACAGCTCAGTTGGACCGAAGCATCACCCAAACCCAGAATGATCAGCAAGTCGCCTATGCGGCACTGACGGAAGCGGGAAAACGCCTTGCCGACGAACTAGTCGGCGTGAAAGAAAGGATGGACAAAGGCGAAAGGTTCATGGGAGATGAACTAGCAAGGATGGAACGAACGGCCCAAGCGCTGCAAGGAGATGTGGCGGCGGAACTGGAAAGCTACCATTTAAGGGTAGCCGAGGAAATAACCAGGTCAAACTTGGCCCAACAGGAGCAGTCCAGGAAAACTGCGAGGTTGGAAAGGGAAGGTGCGGAACGTAGCGTGGATGCTATGGAACGGGACAATACCTTGGCTCGGATGATTGAAGAGCTTCAAGAACAACGAAGGACGGATAGGAAGGCCTTCGACTTGTTCCAAAAGAAAGCCACCAAGGACCATAAGGACCTAACGGCGGCCCTCAACGAGAAGTTGACTGAGTATGTCAACAACACCAACGAGCACCGACAGGGGGTCAAAGACATGGTTAAACGACAGGAAAAGGAATTTGCCACTCTGTCGCGGCAAATGAAGGACTTCCAAACTGATGTCAGGAAAGAAATAGAGGACATGACAGGAATGATGAGTGAACTAATTGCTGATGGAGTAACCATAGCATTAGAAAGACGATTTGGAAAGGTCCCAACAGGTCACACCAACCAACCAGGCAATATTGGTTTTTCACCTCTACCTCCTCCAAGCCCCTATGGTGGAGCTTCATATGCCAGAACAGTTCATGAGACTGAAGCAGACCACCAAAGTGCTTACGCCCCACCACCCCCACCGGTGCCCCCGAAAAGGGATGCAAACGGCGGAGGCGGTGGACCTCCCGGTGGAGGCGGTGGACCTCCCGGTGGAGGCAGTGGACCTCCCGGCGGAGGCGGTGGACCTCCCGGCGGAGGCGGTGGACCTCCCGGCGGAGGCGGTGGACCTCCCGGCGGAGGCGGTGGACCTTCAGGCGGAGGCGGTGGACTTCCTGGAGGAGGCCAAGCACCAGGAAACGTACACTTTGAGGTTGATGAGTTGGCAGCCTTAATGACACGAGCAGTGGCTGGGGCTAGTAGGAAACCAGCCGAACTGCCATCCTACTTCGAAAATCTCGGTTACCAGAAAGTGGAAAACTGGTTAACGGAATGTGAGGATGATTTTCGAAGGAACCCTCACCACTGGGAAAAGGACCACGACAAGATCGTGTGTGCCCTAGGCAGGACGAAAGGAAGGGACGTGATACCTTTCAAGGAATGGTACCGAAATGCCATGGATGGACTAGCGGGCCAGGACAGACGGGAGGAATTCCAACTGTGGGAAAACTTCCGAATGGAGATAACTAAGCATTATGCTCCTTACAACGAGGCTCGAAAGGCACTAAATCAAATGACAAAAGTGCCTTACCAAAACAACATCGAGGCATATATTACTCAACTCGAGTTGTTGAATATCCAGGGGCAAATAAAGGGCCAGAGTTGGAGACAACTTGTGGAAAGTAAACTTCCACCATCCATCCTACTCAGGATGTCTTATGAGGAGGTCGACTCGGATGAGGCGTGGATGGAACAGCTACGAGCTGTAGGCATGAAGGATGAGGAATTCAAAGAGCAACTCCGCTTGAAGGGCGGTACCTCCGAGACGACAATTCCAAAGAGAAAGTTTGGGGACAAGGAACGAAGTAGCCAACCTAAAGGAAAGGCTAAGACTTGGTCCCCACCGAAGCGAGACGACAAAGGAAAGTGGAAAGCCGCGAAAACAGGCTCGTCACTTACAAAACGAGTACATACCGATTGGAAATCGGCCTCCAAGGGAATTTCACAGGAAACGATCAACTCACGGCGCCAGAATGATGGCTGCACACGCTGTAAACTCACTAACCATAAGTGGAGTGAGTGTCGAAAGGCCGCCGCGGTAAATTTGACTACTGGGCGCAGGATTGCAGTCCCGAGAACCCGACGAGTTGAAGTCCGCCCAAAACCTGCGGGTGGAAAGGTGGGCCAAACTCGAGCAAACCCCGCATCTCGGATTTGGGAAACGACTTCGGATTCAGCGAGGGTATAGAAACGAAGTCCATGGCAATGGTGGAGCATCGGTACAAGGGAAGCGCACCCTATATAGGATGGTCAGCAAGACGAAGAAATATGCGCTCTTGTCTGACAGTACACCTCTCCCCGACCTAGCGTGATGCTTTCTGGAACGCATTATGCAGGAATGACGCAAAGGCGCACTCCTAAGAAAGTGCCGAAGGATGCAAAGTGCTTCAAGAGTGTTAACAACTAGATTATGCTCTTGATTACAGCGGGATGCACACCCTTCGGAGGCCTTCGCTAGGCGTTGCATGTGAAAACGGGCTACGAAGATCGAGGGTACAACCAGATAGTGCACACCTATCGAACCAGCTAGACAGGAGTCCAAGCTGGCTGGACACAGCCTGATATGAGTTGAAACTGGTGATAGAGCGCTCAGCAAGGCGGTACACTCGATAGAAAGAGTCCCAGAAAGACGTACCAGTTTGCAACGGTTTTAAGCGAGGGAAGACAACCCGATGTCCAAAGACTCCACACGCATTAGTCATAAACGGGGCATCTCGCAAGGAAAGGCTGGTACAAGTACGGGAAGGGGCACCCATGGCGACGGCAATGGGGTAGTCTATCATCAGGATGAGGGAAACTGGGGACAGCGTGCTCGCTCCAGGGGGTCCCCCCATGATGGGAACCCAACGCAAACCCTAAGGCCAGGTTAAATGGTCGATGCTCGACTCAGTTTGGGTTTCTGAGTTCGGTATGATTAAATATCGTCATTGAGGGTAATTAAGCGAAACGTCCCAAGGTTGTCTGAGGAGGCTTTAATACCCGAAACCATGCTGGCGTGGTAACAATCACCACCCCCGCAACCATGAACAAATGACAGAAAACCAACCAAGGCCCCCAAATGGGGCCCAAGCGAACCAAAACCTATGTACCAGAACCGGAACGATACAAATGCCCCGAAGGCACCGCATACGTTTGTTCCAACAAAGATCGAGTGCCGATTCGCGTGTTATTAGACTCGGGCTCCAATATCTTTGTCATTAGCCGAACTCGAGTACAACGATTAGGCATACCCACCGAAAGACGGAAGAAGCCTCTCCAGATCGAAGGATTTGATGGCAAACCCTCTAAGGAAAATGCATGGCTTTATACCCATCCAATATGGTTGGAAATAGGAACCAACCAACACTTGTCACTTGTATCCTGCGACGTGGTTAACACAGTTGCTCAGGATATGATTATACCTTTCGGTTGGTGGCATGACCAACATCCGATTACCAGTATTGGTAACTCAAAATCTTGGACGTTTACGCATAAAAAATGAGCGGACCATACCGGATTCGCACAAGACCCTATTGAAGTAGAATGGGAGGAGTCCCTACTACTTGACGAAAAGGCTATACTGGTCGGACGGATGCATGCGAAAGGCATGATAGCGCCATTCGAGTACCCCGATGAACCCTGGAAAGTAGCTTGGAAAAGATTGCCTAAGTGCTACCAGGATTATAAAGACGTGTTTTCCACACAACCCTCTGATCGATTGCCGGACCATAGCGAGTTCGACCACAAGATTGAACTGGTCGAAGGAGCTAAGCCACCATGGGGACCGATATATCCTATGTCGGAAAAAGAACGCAAAGTTCTGCGCGAATACCTGGATGAGATGACTCAGCAAGGAAAAATAATTCCTAGCAAATCTCCGTATAGAGCGCCAGTTCTTTTCGCTCCAAAACGTGGTGGTGGCCTGCGACTATGTGTGGATTATCGTAAGCTAAACGAGCTTAAGATTGTGAATAAATGTCCATTACCTCTAATGTCAGAGCTACGGGACAGAGTGGAAGGATGCGACATAATGTCACGAATCGATTTAGCTAAAGGCTATAACTTAGTACGAATAGCAAAAGGACATGGGGACAAAACCGCTTTTGGAACATAGTACGGTTTAAAACAATACGAGGTCATGCCTTTTAGACTGATAAACGCACCGGCGACTTTCCAGAGCATGATAAATGTGGTGTTAAAAGAATTTTTGGATCAAGGAGTTGTATGTTACATTGACGACATACTAATCTATTCAAACAACGAAAAGGACCACATCGAACTCGTACGGAAAGTCCTAAGGCAACTATGACGGTATAAATTCGCCATCTCGCTAAAAAAATCGGTCTTCCATGTAAAAGGGTTGGAATTTCTAGGATACATAATCTCAACAACAGGAGTGTCAATGAGTGAACGAAAGGTGGACGCCATAAAGAAATAGGTGCCGCCAAAGTCCATAAGGGACATACAAATTTTTATGGGTTTCGCTAACTTTTACCGAAGATTCATAAAGAATTTCTCGGCTATTTGCAAACCCATTACGGAATTATTGAAGATAAACCCGAGTGGTTTCCTGTGGACTGACGAAGCAAACGAATCCTTTGAATTTCTGTAGGAGAAGTTCGTTACTGCACCCATTCTATACCATTTCAAACCCGAACGGGATACGGTTGTGGAAACGGACGCTAGCGATTTTACTTTGGGCTGCGTACTCTCTCAATTTATGGAGAAACGACTACACCCAATCGCGTACCACTCCCGAAAGTTAAATCCCGCTGAGCGCAATTACGATATCCATGACAAGGAACTTCTTGCCATTGTCGAAGCATTCAAAGAATGGCGACATTATTTAATGGGAACGGATCGTCCAATTACCGTGTATACGGACCACCAGAATCTACAGTACTTCCTCACGACGAAAGCCTGGAGCGCCCGACAAATTCGCTGGGCACAGAAGTTAACCGATTTTAACTTCAAGATTGTTTATCGACCAGGAACGAGTAGCGGCAAACCCGATGCGCTGAGTAGGCGGCCGGAGTACCGCCCTGAGGGAGGAGCTGAACGAACTGAGCAGTCGATTCTGAAACCAGCGCACTTCGCCGTCATGAGAATTTCTATAGTTTTAGGATCGGAAGACAAGGAGAGAGTAACAGTCAACCCTACACAAAACCTATTTCAAGCAATACAACTCTGCCCAGAGGCCAAGTTACCGACCAAAGGAACTAGAGAAGCAGCCGGCTACAATTTGTATGCATTAAAAGATACTATCGTACCTGGAAAAGGACAAGCCTTACTCGAAACCGGAATAGCAATCGCAGTACTAAAAGGAACTTAGGGCCGCATCGTACCAAAAAGTGGTTAGGCTACCAAATACGGAATTGACACCCGCGCCGGGGTCATCGATGCGGATTACCGAGGAGAAGTCAAGGCGCTGCTGTATAATACGCATAGGGAGGACTACAAAGCACAAGCTGGCACGAAGATTGCCCAGTTAATCTTAGAAAAGATTCATACGGGTGAACTCCAAGAAGAGATAGAGTTAGACGACACGGAGAGCGGAGAACAGGGATTCGGGAGCACAGGAACTGTATTAACCGAGACCCTACCTCGTATCAACTTCCTAAACGAGGACTCAAACCTCAACCAACACTGTGATTTAACCGAGGAAGAAACTGACGATCAACTGCATAAAGAATCAGTGGTCATGGCAACTAGGGTAGTACTAAATGCAAACCCCAAGAAGTTCCATGAAGAGTTCACGTCATCGGTAAAAAAGGCAGGAGAGGAAGACGAGGACTGGGAATCCAGAAGAAAGGAATTGGAAAAATTAAGAAAGGATAACGCGCCATGGCCTAAGCACTGGTCAACCAAAGATGGGCTCATCTATTTCAAAAATAGGCTGTATGTACCAGCCTCGGAGGAACTACGAACCTTGATCGCGAAAAGTTGTCACGACTCTAAAGTAGCCGGACATTTTGGACAAGAAAAGACTTTAGAAATCATTATGCGCGATTTCCACTGGAAAGGACTAAGCGACTGGGTCAACGACTATGTTCGGTCATGTGACGAATGCCAACATAGTAAGGCCCCAAGACACGCTAAGTACGGTTTTTTACAACCTTACAAATACCTTTCGCAGCCTGGAGCTCGATTTCTACGGACTTCATTACACAACTTCCTCCATCGAACGACAATACCCAGATCATAGTTGTAGTAGACCAATTCACCAAAATGGCCCACTTCATACCATTACCAACCACCGCTAGTGCTAAGGATGTGGCAACCGCATTCCTACGAGAAGTTTGGAAACTTCATGGGTTGCCCACCGAAATCGTTTCTGACATGGACGCTAAGTTTGCAGGAGAATTCTGGGAATCACTGTGCGAATCACTAGACATCAAACGAAGGATGTCAACTGCCTACCATCCCCAAACTGACGGACAAACCGAAAGAACCAACCAAGTGCTGGAAGGTTACCTTCGAAGTTTCGTCAACTATGATCAGGATGATTGGTGTTCCCTATTACAGTTAGCCGAGCACGCATACAACAACTCGGTAACCCAAGCGCACGGTTTGACCCCATTCTATGCAAACTACGATTATCATCCACAGACGGAGTGGATGAAAGAAAGAGAAGTACGGAATCCAGGAGCAACAACCTACGCTCACTGGATGAAGGAAATACACCAACAAGCCCGGGACACGCTACAACTCACTCGCGAAGCAATGAGCAAGTACTACGATCCCAAAGTTAAGTAACAACCGGATTACGAGGTTGGAGATCGAGTAATGCTCAACGCGAAGAATATTCGAACCAAGCGACCGTCCAAGAAGATTAGCCCAAAACTTTATGGACCCTTTGGAATACTCGATAAACGAGGTGACCGCGCTTTCAAATTGGAAATTTCTGCACGATCGAAAATACACCTCGTATTTCATGTGTCACTCCTCGAACCCTACCGAACATCGGTTCGACCAGATAGGGAATAGAGGCCGCAGGATGCAGAAGAGATCGATGGCGATCTGGAATGGGAGGTCGAGAAACTCGTTAAAAGCGAAATTCTCACCTACACAAAAAGAGTCTCTGGACGCAATAAACGCATCCGACAACTCAAATACTTTGTTAAATGGAAAGGGTGTTCGGAGGGTGAAATCACCTGGGAGCCACCAGAGCATCTTGAACATGCTACCGAATTGGTGGAAGAGTTCTATAGAGACAACCCGGAAATGCCACGGCTGAGGTAGGATTATCAGGAAAAGGTTTTCCTAGGCGTGGACAAGCAAACGCGCAAAGGTTTTTCACCCTACCTGGATAGAGTCCTAAACGAAGTTTTCTTTACGACTATAGAAATGTACCATATATAGATTACCTTAGAACATAGAAAGACTCGAGGACGAGTCTCGAAAAGGAAGGAGCTAATGTTACACATAGAAGCGTAATCGGTACGGCACGTGACTAAAATGCATAAAGTCACGTGTCCGACTCCGTGCCCCGCCGTAGTATTCGTAGCGCTAAGATATTAGTGCACGATATGACAAGCCATCTACGCAGCCCGCTCCGCGGAGATACAAGGCATGCGACCGAGGGGCTTTCGCTGGATAATATAGAAGGAGCTCCGCTCTACAAGATAAGACTTAGTTGGTTCAGATTGGTCGGTTAGGTATTGAGCTACGACCTCTGCAAGTCTATATGCAATTACAAAAAGTAATATGCATGTCCCTTCAGCTCGCGTAAGCTAGAGTCATCCGGAAGACCTAGTTACGATTGGTTAATAACAACTCACTGGTCGAGTTAGTAATCTTCGTCATGCACTCTAAGCTATGCACATAGAAGAGTCATTGATAAGTCCTTTGACGGAGCTGATCACTGCACTAAGGAAGAGAGCGGGGAAGTTAGTTTTCAGGTTCAAACGGAGTTCGTACTCCAAAGACACTGAAGTGTTAGTATGGCAGGTACATAGTCAGTAAGGGATTGGATGTAGGCCGCGACCACCCAGACGCGGAATATAAATATCGAGGTGCCTCCCTAGCTTTAAGTCTATCATCAGCGACCGGAGAAGAGATCTTATCAATATACTCGTTCTACTTTACTTCTATCTTCACGAGCCTTCTTGACTATCTCCGAGACAGAAGATTACAGGGCCTAGTGCATACTCGCTTGACTTTAGAGTTACCTACCCCCTAACATTGACCACCGGGAGCACCTCGTTGATGCTCTGGTAATCCAGCACACCCCAGGCCAGCCCCTGGTCGGGATAGCTACTGGAGTACCATGGGTGGTCTAAGAACGGGTGCTCCGCGGCCGGAGCACCTGTTCTGCGTACGATGTGCATCCTGATCGCCCGTTGGCAACCATGCTGGGACCAAAGGGGCTCCACTACTATTAATACATTTTAGCAAGTAGTACGAACTCACAAATCACCAAGATGACTTACTCAAACCTCCCACCACCTCGTCACTCGAACCTCCCACCACCTCGTCACTGGAACCTCCCACTACCTCGTCACTCGAACCTCCCACCACCTCGTCATCCCTCCCCAGTTCCGCTCGGGCTCGCTCGTTCATCGTCTGAAGCTTCTTGGCCACATCCCGGACCAAGAGCCTCATCTGACGTCCGAGTTCGCCGACGTCTTCAACCCGGTACTTGGATTGTACCACCTTGAAGCGAGCGGAAACCGGGGGAAGGGAGTGGGCGAACACGGAAATTAATCCCCATTGAGCTTCAGTAAGCCGGGCCGGATCCCACTTCAGCGTGCTGATATACGCCTTGACTTGCGCGCGCCAGCTCCTGTACGCCTCGGTAGGCCTCTGCGAATCGTGGAACCTGCACCAGCTTTTGACGTAGGCAATATCACCGAACCGCCCTCTGAGAGATAAATGTAAGCCATTAGAAAAGCTGTTCGGCAAGTCATTTTAGTTGGGCTATCACTTACTTGGAATCCTCTACCGCCGGGGCGAATGACGGCTGTTGGTTGGGTTTCAGGGTGTGGCTGATCACAAACGTTAGCTAGGGGCTCCCTATAGTATAGTCCATTAGGTCAAGTTTTGAGGAGTTCTTACGCTCGTTTCTCTGCTCCAATTTGGGTTGCTGCACAAGGCTGATTCTTCCTGCGTTTCTCACGGCTCCCAGTGCCGGCGTCGCCCTCAGTCATTGGGGGTCTAAGACAAATGGATAGGTTAGTATCGCTAACTCTTTGAGAAAGGTTTTTGACGAACAAAACTTACTTCGATTTTTGGCCCGGGGTCTGCATGGTCTTTGGAGGCATTTTCAAAAACTCGGACGGAGTGTGCGGCGCGTTCGCCTATGGAGCGCCCCCGGAGCGACCCTAATCCGAGCGTAAGGGAATAACGGGGGGGAAACACAATGTTTGTGATGCGGAATCGGCGCCAGCAGAGCTCCCCCAGGCGGGGTCCCCAGTAAAGCCGAAAAAGAAGGTCAAGAACACACACCAAGTCCGTGATCGTAATCGCAGGCTGTCTGAGAAGGGCAAACCTTAGGCGTACGGGGATATTCCTTGATCCGGGGCACCAGCAGAGCGTAGAAGATTAAAGTCAAGAAAAAAGACCGAGTCTGTGATGCGGATCCGGGGAGTGTGTCTGGGAAGGCCAAGGTCGAAGAGAACGTGAGGGTGGGACTCGGAGTGGTGAAGCACGGGAGTTGGATGTGGAGGGAGGAAGAACGAGGGGCGAAGGCACACTGTCACGTCTTATCCCCTGTTGCGCTAGTGTGACGCCATGTGTGTTTGGTACACAAAATTCGCCCATCTACCGGCAGTTAGATGACCACCACCAGAGCCTCATCTTATTTTGGAACCCAAAGTACCCATCTTCACCCCCTTCATCAAGACAGTATGATGGCGACGTCCACCACACACAGCGTGTCACTGGGTCACATATGAAAGACTCACTCATACACAAGGTACCATATTAATTGAAAGGTTGCCCGATCGGCGTCATGAATCACAGATGACACAATCGCTAACATAAACTAAATCTAGGAAATCGTGCCCATTGGCCCCTGCGACGTCCAATCCATTACATTAGAATCCAAGGAGTTAACGGTGTTGTGATTCACGGGCTGCCTCTTCCGCTTCACAAACCGCCCCTGGCACAGCTGCTAAGGGGCGGTGCATCTAGGCAGACGGTACGCGGTTATCATCAGTACCACCTTCTGCATCCCTGTTGAGCGCGGGTACTCTATAATGTATCAGACCCACTGGCGCACCAGGATGGCGGCCCCAATCGATTACATCAGCTTCGTTAAGATAACCATGCCCCTGGATTGGCCGGGTTGATGGCCTCCCGTCGTCTCTATCCCGGTAACAGTGCACAAGCAGATCCAGTGGGTCCTGTTTGACAGGGTTTGAGAGTAGCCAAGTACGTAGCGTTTCATGGCCTTCAATGAAGACGACCTTGACCAAAGGTAGTGGTTCGTCAGGCGACTCGATAAGCAACCGGCGCCCCTCACCGGTAGCGCCAATAATGTACTGGATTCGCTGGTTTGGTACCCATCTGGCAATCATGGCGCACAATCCGCGGAAATCATAGGAATCTAACTCACAGAATTGCATGCCGTGGATATGGGGGTGTCGCCAATGGAGAGTCAAATTTTTATTACCATGAGCCTGCCCCTGGCTTCCCCGCCGCCGGGACGGCCGGACCCAAACGAGACGCACCGCACAGGGGCGCCCAAGGAGCGCGTTCCAATCTGTACCATTACATTTAGTAAGTAAAACCCTAATCTTACGGGGGAGATGATCTAACCTGTCAGGCCTTGCCAGCGGTATGGTACAATGATATTGTCTGGGGGCGCCGCCTGGACCTGCGGCAGCTGTTGTTGAGGGGCATTCTGGCCCGCATTGGCAGCCTGGACTTCTGCAGCCTGTTGAGGGGCAGTCGGACTGGCATTGGCGGCCTGGACTCCCACCCCTTTTTGCAGAGGGGCATTCGGAGCACCTTGAGGAGCCGGCCCTGCGTTTGCCGCCAATTGGCCAGGGTACCAGTGCGTCGAGCCGCCCCCAACTAGGCCTGCTTGAGGCATAGAGCCTAGAGCGTCATTCTGGCCAGTATCACCACCCTGGACTCCCCCCGCTTCTTGATGTGGGGCGTTCGGCGCACCTTGGAGAGCCGGGCCTGCCTTGGGGGCTGGCAATAAATGTCCCCAGTTAGCTGGGGCGCCAGGCGGGAGTAACGTAACGTCGATGGCCACGTCTTGTGGGGCGATTGTTGGGCCCTGTTCTCCTTGACCTGCTTTAGCTAGTATAGTGTGCGTCAACCTTTTGCCACAATCCTTGAGAAGATGAATGATGGCATCATCGATCACGTTAATCCTGGCAGGGTTCTGCGAAGCTTGTGCAGTCACTAGACTGTCGCAAGCTGGGCGCAATCTCCTCATACCACGGAGGATGTCCAAGAAAACATTGTTTGGTAGAGCATGGACATTGGTATAGTTAGTTGATAGCATGTGATCTTTGACTATCTGTCGCCATTTATCATAGAGCTGACCATTGTCCTTGGTGAATCCGATGAGTGTCTTCTGCTGGCTGATTTTTCGACCTTGGTCGAGGTGCTTGGAACCAATTGTCCCGGTCAGCGTAATATCGGGAATCCCGTACGCTTGCCCCAGCGGGGCGTTCACCCCCGGCCCGACATTGGGCATGTGGACGTACTGCAAATAGTTGTTATCTGCGTTCATTTCGTCAGATTCAGGGTCTAGATCGTTGAGGGACTTGATATTTGCGTGTTGTCGATCTCGCAAATACTGTGCGTTGTGGATACTTTAGTTAGTACGCCAGAGACTTCCCTTCCCATATGCAATGATTACTTTATATATCACAGTCCCTGACGCTTAGGCAACTTGAACAAATTCAAATTTCAAACCTTGACGCTCAAGACGTCGAGGCAGTTATCTGATTCATAGTAGAAATACAGGACGGAAAGGTCCTATTGAAACCACATTCCTGAAGTTCAAAGTGAAGATAGAGGATCATACGTGACACGGCACCCCCTGCGCTAAACCTGTTCGATATTTCAATGCGTCTACCTCCAGGACCTGCCGGCGTCCTTCCATGCGCACCCCCTTAAACCAAATCATTCGATTCACAATCCTGCATTTACTACACAATCTTTTACATACCGACTACACTCGCTGCTGCCATGCCCGTCAAATGTTCGTTCTGTAGTCGGAAATATGCCCAGGCCGGTCCTTACGAGAAGCATCTACGAACGGCGCACGGCAATCTGGGCATTCCCCAGTTGTTCACGATACAGCATACGCCCTCTACCGATTGTATTAACCAAGTAGAAGGCGACGCGTTGCTCCCAAACCCCCTAACCCACGGCGGGGAACAGACGGATTCAGATTATGAATCCGATGCGGACCCTGGCGGAGGTGGGCCTGACGCCCCCACTGACGCGGAACCAATCGTCAACACCTCCCTAGCGCCCAGCCAACTGGCGTATCATCCTCCCGCCGGGCAACCTATTGGATATGTAAAGGGATTTGAAGAGGAGCTAAGGAATTTGAGCGCAAACCCGTGGGCTCCCTTTGCCACTGCACACAGTTTCAAACTTGCCTCTTGGTTCATTGAGAGTAAAGTCCCGAAGTCACGGATTAATGAGTACTTTTCAAGTGGACTCGGTGATTCGGCATCGGTCAGCTACGGTTCAATGCATACGCTCGAGAATCACCTCCCCTCACTGGATCCGGACGGCGCATATCTACAATGGTTCGACGGCCGAGTTGACGACGGCGAGAGAACATTGCCTTTCTTCCACCAGAACATCCTTGACTGTGTCAAATATCTTCTGCGCACAGATAGCGTACAGTGATGATTTTGTTTACGCCCCGCGGCGTGAATATGATCCGAATGGACAGAGGATATTTGCAGAAATGCACACTGGTGATTGGTGGTGGGACGTCCAAGTACGGTTCCAAATGTGTGTACACAAGGCAAGAGCCAAAGGCGCTAACTGACGACAGGAGACTCTTCCCCCTGGCGCCACTGTGGTTCCGATTATTGGGATGTCGGATCAGACGCATCTCAGCAACTTCTCCGGCGACAAGAAGGCGTGGCCTGTGTATATTACTATTGGCAACCTTCCGTCGGCGAAGAGCAACAAACCCGGATCGATGGCAGTTCTCCTTCTCCCGCTATTACCTATCCAACCCAAGTTCTCAAAGTCCTCATCTGCGAATGAACTCCAGCGACAAATAAACGCCGATACTTTACAGGCCGTCTTCAAACTTTTATTTGAAGCCTTGCAAGAAGTACACCTGGAGGATGTTCCAATCGACTGTGCGGATGGGAAAGTGCGGAGGTGCTTCCCTACTTCAGCAGCTTGGATTGCTGACTATATGGAAAACGTTGCACTACGTGGAGTAAAATCCAATGCCTGTCCCAAATGTCAGGTACCTCCGGACATGTTGGAATCTTACTTCCAGAAACAGTACTCTGCGAGAGACTATGCGACATACGACCGTCACGAACACGAGAGTCGAGATCTAGGGGCGCGCCCGCGGTCCGGGGATGTCAACATTACCTTTGATGCTCTTGGTATCAAGATTGGGCAGAATGTCTTTCACGGGATTCAACGTGTTTCGGCGCCCGACCTGCACCAGCCTGATTTGCTACATACAGTCTATTTTGGACTATTCAAGCATATGATGGAGTGGGTGCAAGGGTTTCTCAAGAAACACGACCGACTACAAGCATCTGACGATGCCTGGAAATCTTTACCACCATACCCAGGCTTCTTTGTCCCAAAAAACGCTTGTCGTGAGGTTACTCAGTGGCAGGGAAAGGAGATGAGGAACTTGGGGCGTTGTCTTTTGGCTGTTCTGG
>LN891257.1:62861-87751 GCA_900010015.1 Tuber aestivum
AACCAGCGGAGGGAACTGCGAAATCACAGAGTGCAGATTACTCAACCACATACGAAAGCTAGACGTCGTCAGATCCAGGACGAGGAGCGCGGCCTGGAGAACGACCAGCTCATGGATCTGATCCATACAGAATCACATTTCAACTTTATCAAGATGCATCTATTGGGCCACTTCCGCGAACACATATACCAGTTTGGCAACATTCCGATGTATTCTACCGAGTTTGGTGAGCTGGCGCATAAAGAACAAATTAAAGATGGATGGCGACATTCAAATAAGAATGATGTCACACAGCAGATCCTGCGCAGCTACGGCCGCCACCATGCGATCCGAAGGACACTCCTGAACCTGGATTCCCTTCGAAGGCACGGAGCACATATCTCAGCCAAGGTAGTTGAACTTTTGGACACGGCGGGTCTTAATTCGGGGCACGCCACACGCCGCAGGATTCTCAAGGGACATCGCGGACATGTTGCGACCCTGGATGATTTTTGCCGGGTCTTAGGCATCTCATACAATTGCATGTATCGCGAAAAGATTCGATACAGCCGGCAAAGTCTGACCGCAGAACGCCGGCTTCCCGAAGATCCAGCTGAACTTAAACTATTCCCCTTTGAGCTACGAAAGCAACTTGAAATACCTATCCTGGCCTTTCAGGAAACGGACGTTTACGACATCCACCAGGCACGATCTACCGGCACCGAACTCTTCCGGAACCAGGCGAGTCGCAATGATTCGGTTTGGGTACAAGCAGCGGGGGAGCAAATGTATGGTGCGCTACGTGGACGTCTCCCAGGGAAAATAATAGCACTCTTCAAAATCCGCGACCACAGGCACACCGAGAGGGTGTACCGGCTAGCCGGTGTTCAGATGCTGAGCGTCCTTAACGCAAGGCGCCCATCCTAGTTTCACGAGCTTGTCACCATACAGCTAAGGCCAGATGCGCGAAGTTTTACAATAGTGGACATCGGGACCATCATTGGGCTGGCGCACCTGATCCGGGAGTCTGACCCGCGATGGCTTGCCAATAGTCGAATTCACTTGAGGACGTTCAATGAGATTTATTGAGTAGTTCTGCAAGAATAGGGATTTTGTAACGCGCGGCGCAGACTCAGGATTGCCGACAGAGCCAATCCGAGATATCCCAGTTACCACCTCGCAAGGGCACGAGATCAAGGGACCAGGATAATCTGAATCGTGCGCCGGGCCCTCGCGCCTGGCGGGTGAGTAACATAACGGGAAGTCCGGGCTAAGATGACGCCAGCAGGTCGTCCTAGCCCAGACTCCAAAACAGTGCATTTCTATAGACAGGTAGCAGAACTTGAGAATAATAAAAGCCAGAGGGGCATAATTGAAAGTAATAGTAGTAGAGATTAAGACTGCGCCGCGGAAGGAAAGGGTTAACTTAGAAAGTAAAAGCCCGGAAGCCCGCCGGGCCGGGGGTTCCTCCGCTCTGCCTTCCTGCCGGTGAGGCATCACGATGACGGTGGGAACACAATTGGAACTGGTTTCTAGGAGGGAACGAGGGACAGGAAGGCTGGGAGCAGGACGGAGTCCAGATGTCGGGAACCTAGGAATTAGGATCCAGACACGCCGGCGTGAGACTAGAGTGCTGTGCGTGCAGAGAACGCACTAGACTAGACTAGACATGAGAGGATGAGAGCCGAGAGGCAGGGCGTAGAAACTAGAAAAGGTGCAGCAGCGCAAGACGTCCGGATAGCGATTGAAACTGGGAGATCGCTTAAGACGCAGTCAGGATGGACGGAGGGGGGGGGTGTGCGACCGGACGCACCAGGGCGTGCCCACAGGACTCCTAGCGCACGAGATCAGGAGTGGAGTTGAGGCGGAGATCTGGACGCCCAGGATGGAGCAGGCTGTTGCATCAGGGATCCGGACGCCCAGGATGGGGCAGGGTGTTGCGTCAGGGATCCGGACGCCCAGGATGCGGCTGGGTGTCGAGCTCGATCCCAGGACGCACGGGACGCACAGGACGAGAAAGAAAGCACAGGCGCGTCAGGATGCAGCGCCCAGGCGTCAGACACAAGCGATGTTTTTGGTGACGGAGCCGAGAGGTGTCCTGTCCAAGCACTAGCAAGACACACGAACCAAGCTGCTTACCCAGAGATCGGCGGGACCACATTCAAAGTGGGTAGTATCCTGGTCGGTTAGTTATCAGGTCAGTATACAGGAGGTGTTCCTGTCTTGGTAAACACAGGATCGCCTTGTGAAACCCTCCCCGTAACCTTGACATGACCCGAGACACCCCTAGGGTATTACCTTTATAGGTATCCCAACCTATATCGAGCTATCCATATCCACCTCTTCTTCATGTTCCTCCGCAGCCTCAGACTCTTGGGTAGCTGGACAGGGGCGAAAAGGGCAGACAGGTGAGTGGGATTCATGGGGGCCATCACAGTTCAGACACGTGAGTGTGGTACGGCTGCAGGGACGACCACGAAGACAGCCAGTAGCAGTGGGGCAGGAGTGATCCCCAGTAGCGTGAGGGAGGATGCACCAGTGGCAGGAAGCTGGCAGGATGCACTTGATACTGAGGTGGCCAAACTTATGACAGTTGGCACACTGGGTGTAGTTATTGAAGCATAAATGGCGTTCAGTACCGTAGGTGTTGGAGAAGGCAGAGAGGCGTTTGCCAACAAAGGAGAGAGCCTTGGGTTCAGTGGTAGAAATGACAACAGTTGAGGCGAGTTTGCCGACGCGTGCTGAGTCAGAGGTAAGCCACCTCAGCTGTTCGGTAAGAGATAAACCTGAGTTGAAGGTGGTGAGTTCTTGGGCAAGAGATGCCAAAGAGACAGAGGTAGCAATGCCATGTACCAGAAGCTGGGTGGCAGGGGTGTCAAGGTGGACGGTAGAAGCACCAGGAATGAGGTGCAAGAAGGTGCCAACTTTGGTATTGACAGTTGTGGCTCTGACCGCGTCCATAGTAGTGAGGGTAACATGTCCATCCAAGAAGGAAACGGATTGGATAAGAGTGTAGGCCAAGACCTGGTTAATGCTGTCACATAGCTGTACAGCAGTAGCGGTAAGGGGGGTAGGGTCTTGTTTGACAATGAGCCAACACTCGCGCATGATGAGGCCCTTTTTCTTGTCGGTAAGGGGCTTAGCCGAGGTAGACGAGGATTTGGCTGGCTTCAGGCCAGGCTTCGTGGGTTTCTGGGGGGGCTTCCTTGCCCTCCGGGTGACAGTAGCCCAAGACGGGGGGGCTACTGGGTCAGGAGGTTGGCGATAGGGAAGGGTGGAAGGTAAAGGAGGGACAGAGGGCTGCTCTGTAGTATCGGTAGTAGGAGGTGCCAGGGGGGCAGTGGTATGAGCAGGCTGTGAGAGAGCGGAGGCGTGGAGGTCGTCCAGTTCCTCAGTAAGGCCGGTGATGTGCTCGGTTAGCCCATCGGTTGCCTTCCTGTAGTCTTGGTGCATAATTTGCATCATGTAGATCATAATTGGAAAGGCTTTTGCAAAACTGAACGCTGCTTCAGTCTTCTGTGCCTCTGCCAACTGTTCAAACATTTGCTTGAACGGGCCGTTAGGAGCCTCAAAGTCCTTCTCTGAGTGTTGTATAGTTGAGGTGGTGCCGCTTCGTGGGCGTTTAAGCGAGGGGGCGCCCTGAGCCCAAAAGATTGGTGATCAGCGACCCTGCCCACAAAACTGTCAGGCCCTGTCAGGATGGGTAGGAGGTAGCGGAACGAGAGGGGTGAAGACCCCATGATGAAAGTGATGAAGGGAAACTTTGACCCTGGTCGGGCTAAAGAAAGGTATCGTGGTGGATAAGATAATTCTCTTGCACGTAAGAATGGGTGTCCAAATTGTATCTAAGTTTATTTATCCTAGTCATGCCAAAACATGGCTTATGATCTAGCTAACATCCCACGCAACCCATAAATCATAACAAAATCACTACCACAGCTAACCGTCACGCAACCCTCTACCCAAATATAAATCCAAAAATTACTACCAACAGGCTCACGGGCGCTCGTGCCGCAAGCGACACCCCGGATTAACACGTCTTCCTGTCTCGGAGCCCTATCCATCACTCACACTCCCATCAGCAATTTCATTTTCCACATATTCAACAAATGAAATATACAATCTGTCCCAACATCCCGTAGTATTCCTTCAATGACCCGCAATATCAACAAATGTGCCATCACAAGAAAAACATTGGGGTCCTTTACCCAACTCATAACTCCTAGCCCAGGCCAACACCTGTGCCACCTGCTCAGCCCATTCCAACTCCCCCCACCTGCTGTATATTCGAACCCAGTGCAAGTCCATAAACCTGTCCAAATACGACTGCGACATACCAAAGTGTTGTGCGAAAGATTCAGTCCGCGTTCGTAGTCCCGCGGCCTTGGTGACAGTACTACCACACCCTTCGCATGCCATGGCAGTTACGGGGATAAAAAACCACTTGTTGCTTCCGATCCGAACGCTGGGGAGCCGACAATATCCGTGTTGGTGTGCCATTAGACACCTCTCGCATGTCCAACCTCCCCCCCTGACAGTTAGCCGGCCATCCCTCTCAACCAACAAGGTCCCGTAAAATGGATTCCCGGCCACCACGAGCTCCCCGTCCACCTCGACCACATTTTTGGGGATGCCAAGCCCTAGCCACCTATGCCATCTCCACCATTCCCGCCAACGTCCAACGTTGCTGTCCTTAAACAACATGTCCATGGGAGGCCGATCATGTAGGTACCGTTCAGTTGTATTCCAGTGGTCCTGGTCATTCCTCCCGACGCAATGGTCATGGCCAACCAGGCTGGTGCCACTTCGACTCCTTATCAGCACGTAGGCATCCAGCCTGGTGAGCGCGCGGAGGTATCGGAGTACCACTGGGGCCCGCTCGTAGTACCCATGGTCCTGCGTCTGATGCCACTCGGCCCACTCCTCCCGCCGGAGCTCTGGGGCCAGCGCTGCATCTCCTATCCCGAAGTTGACACCGTCCCAATCCCGGGGTCGCAGCTCTTGGTGTACGCAGTTCTTGGCTTGCAAGTCGACGACCTCATTCTCAACCACTCCTGTGTGCCCAGGGAGCCATTCGCACGAGATCTTCCCACATCCATTCAGCAGTGGGACAAGCACCTCCCACATCTCCGCCGAGTCACCCTGGGGATACATTCCATCAATCAACATCAGGCTAGGATACAGTCCAGAAATATGTGAGCGTCTTGCAGGGGATGGACTTCCTTCAAGTACCGCAGCGCCCCAACAACCGCAAATAAGGCACACTCCACAATACTCCAAGATGATGGCACCGCTTGCCCCATCACCAGGGCTGTTCCCTGGTGGTACACCACCCATGCTGCCCCAGCCTTCCCGCTGTGTTTGGATCCGTCCGTGTATACCACCATGCCAGGGCTACTCAGGAGCTCCTGTATTCCAGCATTGTGCTGGGCGGTGATCACCTCTTTGCCTTTCCCAATCACTACCGATGGTCGAGTCACTAGTTCAAGGTCCGATGTCTGACGCTGAGCCATCATTCCCTCCTCCTTCCAAGCTTGCCGGATGTGCCTGAACCACGGGTGGCTGTCACAATAGTGCAGGTTGATGAACCGACTATAGCACCGGCGTTGCAGGTACCATCCCTGGGTATGAACTGGTGGCACCCCGAACTCGGCCCACAGGATGTTATTGGCCAACTTGAAGAGGGTGTGAAACACAGAGCGGAGGCATTGATTGACGTGGACCTGAATCTGCTTCACATACGACCCATAGTCAGTTCCAAATTCAAGCCCGTAGTATACTGTCGGGAGGTATGCTGGTTGTACCAATCGGTAAGTTTCCCATGCCCCAATACCACCCACACCACCATACCGGCGCCCCAACGCCCCAATTCTTCTTCTCACCACCAAGCCCCTCTCCAACCAATACTTCATATGAGCGGAAAAATTAAGGAAAACATTAAACCTATATCCGAGAACCCACAGGTCCCCAGATGGCTCCAGCAGTTCCCCTTTCAATTCCAGCCCATCCCATGCCCTATCCCCAAACCCAATCCACTGGGTCTTCAGGGTGCTAAACCGCATCCCCCTAGCCGTTGCCACCTGATCAAGGTCTGCGAATAGCTCGTCCGCATGTCCCTTCGCAGCTTTCTGACTTCCTGCCGCTACCAGGATCACCCCATCGTCCACATATGACACTACCACATGCCATACCCCAGGGGAATATCGCATCCTGGGAGTGAAAATATCAGCCACATAAGCGTCAAACAAGAAGGGGGAGAGAGGTGATCCCTGGGGAATCCACTTGCTAGTTTGGAACCGTTTGGAAATTCGTCCGTTAAACTGAAACCGGACCATCTTGTTGGAACACCACCTGCGTAGCCAGCTACACAAAGCCGAAGTGCATCCCCTCGCCATTGAAAAGTCGGAAAGCAGGTTGATATTGATATTGTCGAAACCTCCTTCAACATCAACCGATAGCATCATCCTGTGATACCCTTCATTATGCTTCAGGAACTCAAAGACGAGTGCCATGCCGTCATGAACACCTCGCATCTGTCGTGAGCCAAACTGTGTCTCCCCGAGCTCCAGGCACTGCGCCAGCCTGATGAGAATGACTCGCTCGGCCACCTTGTCCAACACAGGCAGCAGGTGTATCATCCTCCATGCCTGAACCACATCGTATCTAGGGTTGCCAACCTTGGGGATCAGCACCGCCTCCGCCTCATGCCAGTCCGGAATGTCGTATCGCAACCCGTGTTCTATCAGGCGTCTCAGGCTTGCTGGTTGTCAGCGCTTCCAGAACCTCAAGAATGGATATCCCATGTCGTCCAACCCTGGTACCATATTGGTCGGTGATCGAGCCAACGCCAGTTCCATCTCCCTGGCTGTACCTACATCAACCTCCGGCGGTACCCAAGGTGGCTGCTCCCCTGGGTCCAGCTGGGTCGCAATAGCCTCCGCAATACCGTCGTGTGTGGCCACAACCGTCCCCTCAGCAAGAGTCATGGCTGGTAACGTTCTTCTAGCATCCAGTTGCTGGACCAGCTTGAACACTCCTGGGTCCTCAGCCTGCCCTAGTTGGTCTCAGATGTATTCAAATCGTGCCAGAACAATGGATGACCTGTAAACACATCTGGCAAGCCGGTAATCAGTAGCACAAGAGGAGTCCTTCTGGCAGTACTTGGGCAACCAGTGTACATCCCTTCTCATCCTTTCCAACTCTGGGGTCCACCACTTGCAGGGTATCCTGTGTAATGGGGGCTCGCTCAGGTAGATGGCTCCCAAGGATGCGACCGTACCAAACTTCAAATCTCTCGAACACAGCTCTTGCAAAAAGTGTAAAGAATAAAAGTAAGCGGTAAAACTTAATATCATTAAGCTCAGGCTTATCTCAATTAAAGTCTCTTGAGAGGATGTTGATTCTGTCGGGGTAGGAGAGTTCTCGTATAATCTTTAAGTAGTCAGACTTATACCAAAAACTCCCCCATCAGGTTACCCCGACCAACGTGAGTATGCCCTTCTCCGTAAGGGTTGCCCCAGCGCCATTACCGTGTCCCCACAGGGCTATAGGTGTCAGCGCACTCTAGCAGAAATCTCCCATATGCACATCAGTTCCTGCAAGGTGTTTACCAATACACCTGCCGGAGTGAAAACCTCTGCACATCGTTGTCTTGTCAGTGGCTAACTGTCGAAACCCTTAGGAAAGCTAACTAAATGACTCTCTTCCCATATGCTATGACGTATGCAAGCACTCGTAGACATCAGCTGTTCTCTGGCTAAGTTCTATCTTTCTTGATTGCGAACTTAGGGCGTCTACGACGCTCCCCCGGAGAGCTGTGTTGGCGGCGGGACCCATAGGCGCTACCTATGGTCCCTTACCCCCAGCACACCACTCACCGTGATAAGTGTCATGCTATTAGAGACTTCAAACAACCCACAAAGAGCCTACGGCAAAGGGGCACGTGTAGGCTTGATTGGCGTAAAACCTTCCCAGATGTCTCCGGCACTACCCGGGACTCCTCTGGGGACCCTTCCGGATAGCTCACGCTAGCTCCGTCAGTTTTGGTCCGTTTTACTCCGTTCTTTTTGTAGAAGGTACCTGACCTTCTCACCTTGGCCCCCTTATAGACCCTGCGAACAGCCTCCAGTCGGACGGACGGCGACGACGCATACAGTGTTATGGACATGTCTTCATGGATTCCATTTAACTAGCATAACGGCAACTCCACCCATTTTGACCCATGACGCCCGGGGCGAACCCTGGGGCCGCAGGTACCTGTTAGGAATAATTCTACCAAGTTACAGCTTGTTCGGAGCACTATAGCTCCTCCCGTAGTCTTCCGATCAAAGTGCAATCAAGTGCCCGTCGATCGTCATTGCGTAACAAACAATCCTAACATTTCCCAAAATTCCTTTGAGAACATTTCCGATGGAAGGTAGGGTAATAGTGTCCCAAAGGTAGGGTAAGTATATCCATGGTGACACGAAACCAGTCTCCATGGTAGGGTAACATGACTTCCTTGGGTAGGGTAAACTCACCCGGCCTTCTCACCTATCCATAGGGTAGAGCGGACATTGTCACTTTATTACCACTACTTAGGTACACCTATTCCTTACGTACCTTCTGTTCTTAGAGATTTCACCACCATCAGATATCTCTCAGATATGCGCCTGCATATCCGCCTTGTCTACCATCTGACTTCTCGATCTTATGTATGGGCGTAGACGTAGGTTACCATAGCTCTATATCGTAGGGTCATTACATCCTGCCAGCTGGAGGTCTTGGCAACGAGTCGACAATCCCCCTTGCTCCAGCCCATAGAGTGCTGTCATCATTATCATGAAGCCGGTCTAGCCTTGCCCAAACTTTGTCCCAGCATACCTTTTTCCAGGCTGGCCGCGTCCTCATCATGTCCGTTGGTGCCGTCATGTCCAACTTAATCAGCTGTGCCCTATGTTCACAGCCCACACCATCGCTATACCGGTGGCAGATCGAGTTCGCATTATGGAAGTACAGGTCAATCCTCGATATCTTCCTGAACGTGGGTTCATTCGGGAAGGTCATGTGGTACCCATTGTCAGTCATCCACTTCCTCAGCCACTCCCCCCGGTAATTGTTGCCCGCTGGATCCCAGTATGCATCGCGAGCATTCCAATCGCCCAACAACACATCATACCCCACCAGGTTTTCCAACTCCCCACCAAACACCTTCTTCCCATCTTTGGGCGGAAGGTATATACCAGCCAACCGTCGCTCCACCCCATCATCATAACAACGCACCCAGGAAAAACACCTCTCATGCCCCGCCACATAAAACAACCCATACAAAGATGAGCGCACGAACACCTCAACACCAAACCCTTAACAAATGAAAACAAATCCCATCCATTAACTTCATGTGGCACATGAAAACCATCAGCATTAACAGGTGGTTCCAAAACAAAAAACAAATCAACGTAGGAAAACAAATCAAATGCCACCTCCAGATTCCTCACCCCCTTCCCAACGTTTAATGCAAGGGTCGTCAAATGCGTTAAAATGGGGATTCTGCGGAACCTCGTGAGCTCATTGAGCCCTCACCATGAATAGTTGTGTACCCCACAACCACGGGTTGTTCAACCATGCCCGCAACATACTTGGTCTTATCAAGACGACCAATTCTGGGGAGACGATTCTTCTTGGTAGGTGGTGGGGGAGACACTGGAGGGGGAGGGGGAGGGGAAGGGGAGGGGTCAACTTCCTTGCCCTTAGAAGACAAAGACTTCTTATTCCTTACAGCCTGTCTCCTCCTGTTCCTCGCCTGATTCCTCAACCTCTTCAACTCTTCCTCCCCACACTGGCAGTCTCTGGCTACATGTCCTTCCTCATGACAGATGAAGCACCTGACAATTTTCTCCTTATCACAGCTCTTGAAGGTGTGCCCAACCTCATGGCAATTGTTGCACCTAAGTGCCTGTTTGCACTCGTATGCCATGTGCCCAATCTTACTGCAGTTCCTGCACTTCCCAACATACTTCCCAGACGGCACGATGGTGGCCAGGGCCTGATCACGAGCTGCCTCAACCATCTTGCAATATTCTTCATCTCTCGATTCACCTGCAGTCTCCCTTCGATGCCTCCTCATTGTCCGATCAGAGAATCTCTTGCGGGCAGTAGCGTCCACCGTTTCCGGTGATGGAGCAGGGGGTGGAAGTGTGGGGGGGGTACCCCGGGTCTCAGTCGCTGTGCAGGACAGGTGGCCGGTAAAATTATCCGACCTGTCGCAAAGCAAGCACAGCCTCCGGGTATGAGACCAAGCATTCCCCCTAACACCAGGGCAGTTAATCATGCTACACTGTTAGGGGGTAGGTAACTCTAAGGTCAAGCGAGTATACACTAGGCCCTGTAATCTTCTGTCTCGGAGATAGTCAAGAAGGCTCGTAAAGATAGAAGTGAAGTAGAACGAATATATTGATAAGATCTCTTCTCCGGTCGCTGATGATAGACTTAAAGCTAGGGAGGCACCTCGATATTTATATTCCGCGTCTGGGTGGTCGCGGCCTACATCCAAATCCCTTACTGACTATGTACCTGCCATACTAACGTTTCAGTGTCTTTGGAGTGCGAACTCCGTTTGACCCTGAAAACTAACTTCCCCGCTCTCTTCCTTAGTGGAGTGATCAGCTCCGTCAAAGGACTTATCAATGACTCTTCTATGTGCATAGCTTAGAGTGCATGACGAAGATAACTAACTCGACCAGTGAGTTTGTTATTAACCAATCGTAACTAGGTCTTCCGGATGACTCTAGCTTACGCGAGCTGAAGGGACATGCATATTACTTCTTGTAATTGCATATAGACTTGCAGAGGTCGTAGCTCAATAACTAATCGACCAATCTGAACCAACTAAGTCTTATCTTGTAGAGCGGAGCTCCTTCTATGTTATCCAGCGATAACCCCTCAGTCGCATGCCTCGTATCTCCGCGGAGCGGGCTGCATAGATGCCTTATCGTTTCGTGCGATAGTCTGATATCGTCACGATAACTACGGCGGGGCCCGGAGTCGAACACGTGACCTTATGCATTTAGTCACGTGCCGCACCGATTATGCTATTATGTGTAACATCAGCTCCCTCCTCTTCGAGACTCATCCTCGAGTCTTTCTATGTTCTAAGACAATCTATATATGGTACATTTCTATAGTCGTAAAGAAAATTCTGTTTAGGACTCTATCCAGGTAGGGTAAAAAACCTTTGCGCGTTTACTTGTCCACGCCTAGGAAAACCTTTCCTGATAATCCTACCTTAGCCGCGGCATTTCCGGCTTATCCCTATGAAATTCCTGTACTAAGTCGGTAGCATGTTCAAGATGCTCTGGTGGCTCCCAGGTGTTTTCATCTTCCGAACACCCTTTCCATTTAACAAAGTATTTGAGTTCTCGGATGCGTTTATTGCGTCCAGAGACTCTTTTTGTGTAGGTGAGAATTTCGCTTTTAACGATTTTCTCGACCTCCCATTCCAGATCGCCATCAATCTCTTCTGCGTCCTGCGGCCTTTGTTCCCTATCTGGTCGAACCGATGTTCGGTAGGGTTCCAGGAGCGATACATGAAATACGGGGTGTATTTTCCATCGTTCGGAAATTTCCAATCTGAAAGCGCGGTCACCTCGTTTCTCGAGTATTCGAAAGGGTCCATAAAGTTTTGGGCTCAGCTTCTTGGATGGTCGCTTGGTTCGAATATTCTTCGCATTGAGCATTACTCGATCTCCAACCTTGTAATCCAGTTGTTGCTTAACTTTGGGATCATAGTACTTGCTCATTGCTTCGCGAGTGAGTTGTAGGGTGTCCCGGGCTTGTTGGTGTATTTCCTTCATCCAGTGAGCGTAGGTTGTTGCTCCTGGATTCCGTACTTCTCTTTCTTTCATCCACTCCGTTTGTGGATGATAACCGTAGTTTGTGTAGAATGGGGTCAAACCGTGCGCTTGGGTTACCGAGTTGTTGTATGCATGCTCAGCTAACGGTAATAGAGAACACCAATAATCCTGATCATAGTTGACGAAACTTCGAAGGTAACCTTCCAGCACTTGGTTGGTTCTTTAGGTTTGTCCGTCAGTTTGGGGATGGTAGGCAGTTGACATCCTTCGTTTGATGTCTAGTGATTCGCACAGTGATTCCCAGAATTCTCCTGCAAACTTAGCATCCATGTTAGAAACGATTTCGGTGGGCAACCCATGAAGTTTCCAAACTTCTCGTAGGAATGCGGTTGCCACATCCTTAGCACTAGCGGTGGTTGGTAATGGTATGAAGTGGGCCATTTTGGTGAATTGGTTGACTACAAACATAATCTGGGTGTTGTCGTTCAATGGAGGAAGTTGTGTAATGAAGTCCGTAGAAATCGAGCTCCAGGCTGCGAAAGGTATTTGTAACGGTTGTAAAAAACCGTACTTAGCGTGTCTTGGAGCCTTACTATGTTGGCATTCGTCACATGACCCAACATAGTCGTTGACCCAGTCGCTTAGTCCTTTCCAGTGGAAATCGCACGTAATGATTTCTAAAGTCTTTTCTTGTCCTAAATGTCCGGCTACTTTGGAGTCGTGACAACTTTCCGCGATCAAGGTTCGTAGTTCCTCCGAGGCCGGTATGCACAGCCTATTTTTGAAATAGATGAGCCCATCTTTGGTTGAACAGTGCTTAGGCCATTGTGCGTTATCGTTTCTTAGTCTTTCCAATTCCTTCCTTCTGGATTCCCAGTCCTCGTCCTCTTCCCCTGTTTTCTTTACCGATGTTGTAAATTCTTCATGGAACTTCTTGGGGTTTGCGTTTAGCACTACCCTAGTTGCCATGACCACTGATTCTTTATGCAGTTGGTCGTGAGTTTCTTCGTCGGTTAAATCAAAGTGTTGGTTGAGGTTTGAGTCCTCGTTTAGGAAGTTGATACAAGGTGGGGTCTCGGTTAATCCAGTCCCAGTGCTCCCGAATCCCTGTTCTCCTCTCTCCGTATCGTCTAACTCCATTTCTTCTTGGAGTTTACCTGTATGAATCTTTTCTAAGATTAACAGGGCAATCTTTGTGCCAGCCTGTGCTTTGTAGGCTTCCCTATGCGTATTGTACAGCAGTGCCTTGACTTCTCCTCGGTAATCCGCATCGATGACCCCGGCGCGGGTGTCAATTCCCTATTTGGTAGGTAAACCACTTTTTGGTGCGATGCGGCTGTAAGTTCCTTTTGGTACTGCGATTGCTATTCCGGTTTCGAGTAAGGCTTGTCCTTTTCCAGGTACGATAGTATCTTTTAATGCATACAAATTGTAGCCGGCTGCTTCTCTAGTTCCTTTGGTCGGTAACTGGGCCTCCGGGCAGAGTCGCATTGCTCGGAATAGGTTTTGTGTAGGGTTGACTGTTATTTTCTCGTCATCTTCCGATCCTAGAACTATAGAAATTCGGATGATGGCGAAGTGCGCTGGTTTCAGAATCGACTGTTCAGTTCGTTCAGCTCCTCCCTCAGGGCGGTACTCCAGCCGCCTTCTCAGCGCATCTGGCTTGCCACTGCTTGTCCCCGGTCGATAAACCATTTTGAAGTTAAAATCGGTTAACTTCTGCGCCCAGCGAATTTGTCGCGCGCTCCTGGCTTTCGTGGTGAGGAAGTACTGCAGATTTTGGTGATCCGTATATACGGTAATTGGACGATCCGTTCCCATCAAATAATGTCGCCATTATTTGAACGCTTCGACAATGGCAAGAAGTTCCTTGTCATGGATATCGTAATTGCGTTCGGCGGGATTTAACTTTCGGGAGTGGTAAGCGATTGGGTGTAGTCTTTTTTCCATGAATTGGCAGAGTACGCAGCCCAAAGCGAAATCGCTAGCGTCAGTTTCCACAACCGTATCCCGTTCGGGTTTGAAATGGCATAAAATGGGTGCAGTAACGAACTTCTTCTTCAGAAGTTCGAAGGATTCGTGTGCTTCGTCAGTCCACAGGAAACCACTTGGGTTTACCTTCAATAATTCCGTAATGGGTTTGCAAATAGTCGAGAAATTCTTTATGAATCGTCGGTAAAAGTTAGCAAACCCCATAAAAATTTGTATGTCCCTTATGGACTTTGACGGCACCCATTTTTTTATGGCGTCCACCTTTCGTTCACTCATTGACACTCCTGTTGTTGAGATTATGTATCCTAGAAATTCCAACTCTTTTACATGGAAGACCGATTTTTTTAGCGAGATGGCTAACTTATACCGTCGTAGTTGCCTTAAGACTTTCCGTACGAGTTCGATGTGGTCCTTTTCGTTTTTTGAATAGATCAGTATGTCGTCAATGTAACATACAACTCCTTGATCCAAAAATTCTTTTAACACCACATTCATCATGCTCTGGAAAGTCGCCGGTGCGTTTATCAGTCTAAAAGGCATGACCTCGTATTGTTTTAAACCGTACTTTGTTCCAAAAGCGGTTTTGTCCCCATGTCCTTTTGCTATGCGTACTAAGTTATAGCCTTTAGCTAAATCGATTCGTGACATTATGTCGCATCCTTCCACTCTGTCCCGTAGCTCTGACATTAGAGGTAACGGACATTGATTTGCAATCGTAAGCTCGTTTAGCTTACGATAATCCACACACAGTCGTAGGCCACCACCAGGTTTTGAGGCAAAAAGAACCGGTGCTCTATAAGGGGATTTGCTAGGAACTATTTTTCCTTCCTTGGTCACCTCGTCCAAGTATTCCCTTAGAACCTTAAGTTCCTTTTCCGACATAGGGTATATCGGTCCCCATGGTGGTTTAGCTCCTTCGACCAGCTCGATTTTATGGTCGAACTCGCTATGGTCCGGTAATCGATCAAGGGCTTGTGTGGAAAACACGTCTTTATAATCCTGGTAGCACTTAGGCAATCTTTCCCAAGCTACTTCCCAGGGTTCGTCGGGGTACTCGAATGGTGATATCATACCTTTGGCATGCATTGGTCCGACGAATATAGCCTTTTCGTCAACTAGTAGGGATTCATCCCATTCTACTTCAATAGGGTCTTGTGCGGGTCCGGTATGATCCGCGCCTTTTTTATCCGTACACGTCCAGGATTTTGAGTTGCCAATATCTGTAATCGGGTGTTGGTCATGCCACCAACCGAAAGGTATAATCATATCCTGAGCTACTGTGTTAACCACGTCGCAGGACACGAGTGACGAGTGTTGGTTGGTTCCTATTTCCAACCTTATAGGATGGGTATAAAGCCATCCATTTTCCTTAGAGGGTTTGCCATCAAATCCCTCGATCTGGAGAGGCTTCCGCCGTCTTTCGGTGGGTATGCCTAATCGCTGTACTAGAGTTTTGCTAATAACAAAGATATTGGAGCCCGAGTCTAATGACACGCGAATCGGTACTCGATCTTTGTTGGAACGAAGGTATGCGGTGCCTTCGGGGCACTTATATCGTTCCGGTTCTGGTACATAGGTTTTGGTGCGCTTGGGCCCCGTATGGGGGCCTTGGTTGGTTGTCTAGCGTTTGCTCATGGTTGCGGGGGTGGTGATTGTTACCACGCCAGCATGGTTTCGGCTACTAAAGCCTCCTCAGACAACCTTGGGACGTTTCGCTTAATTACCCTCAATGACGATATTTAATCATACCGAACTCAGAAACCCAAACTGAGTCGAGGATCGACCTTTTAACCCGGCCTTAGGGTTTGCTTTCGGTTCCCATCATGGGGGGACCCCCTGGGGCGAGCACGCTGTCCCCAGTTTCCCTCATCCTGATGATGGACTACCCCATTGCCGTCGCCATGGGTGCCCCTTCCCGTACTTGCACCAGCCTTTCCTTGCGAGACACCCCGTTTGTGACTAATGCGTGTGGAGTCTTTGGACATCGGGATGTCTTCCCTCACGTGGAACCGTTTTAAACTGGTACGTCTTTCTGGGACTTTTTCTATCCGGTGTACCGCCTTGCTGAGCGCTCTATCGCCAGTTTCAACTCATATCAGGCTGCGTCCAGCCAGCTTGGACTCCTGTCTAGCTTGTTCGATAGGTGTACACTATCTGGTTGTACCCGCGATCTTCTTAACCCGTTTTCACAAGCAACGCCTAGCGAAGGCCTCCGAGGGGTGTGCATCCCGCTGTAATCAAGAGCATAATCTAGTTGTTAACACTCTTGAAGCACTTTGCATCCTTCAGCACTTTCTTCGGAGTGCGCCTTTGCGTCATTCTTGCATAATGCGTTCCAAAGAGCATCACGGTAGGTCAGGGAGGGGTGTACTGCCAGACAAGAGCGCGTATTTCTTCGTCTTGCTGACCATCCTATATAGGGTGCGCTTCCCTTGTAAAGATGCTCCACCATTGCCATGGACTTCGTTTCTATACCCTCGCTTAATCCGAAGTCGTTTCCAAAATCCGAGATGCTGGGTTTGCTCGAGTTTCGCCCACCTTGCCACCCGCAGGTTTTGGGCGGACTTCAACTCGTCGGGTTCTCGGGACTGAGATCCTGCGCCCAGTAGTTAAATTTACCGCGGCGGCCTTTCGACACTCACTCCACTTATGATTAGTGAGTCCACAGCGCGTGCAGCCATCATTCTGGCGCCGTGAGTTGATCGTTTCCTGCGAAATTCCTTCATTGGCCGATTTCCAATCGGTATGTACTCGTTTTGTAGGTGATGAGCCTGTTTTCGCAGGTTTCCACTTTCCTTTGTCGTCTCGCTTCGGTGGGGACCAAGTCTTAGCCTTTCCTTTAGGTTGGCTACTTCGGTCCTTGTCCCCAAACTTTCTCTTCAGAATTGTCATCTCGGAGCTACCGCCCTTCAAGCGGAGTTGCTCCTTGAACTCCTCTTCTTTCATGCCCACAGCTCGTAGCTGTTCCATCCACGCATCATCCGAGTCGACCTCCTCATAAGACATCCTGAGTAGGATGGAATGTGGAAGTTTACTTTCCACAAGTTGTCTCCAACTCTGGCCCTTCATTTGCCCCTGGATATTCAACAACTCGAGTTGAGTAATATATGCCTCGATGTTGTTTTGGTAAGGCACTTTTGTCATTTGATTTAGTGCCTTTCGAGCCTCGTTGTAAGGAGCATAACGCTTAGTTATCTCCGTTCGGAAGTTTTCCCACAGTTGGAATTCCTCCCGTCTCTCCTGGCGCCCTAGTCCATCCATGGCATTTCGGTACCATTCCTTGAAGGGTATCACGTCCCTTCCTTTTGTCCTGTCCAGGGCACACACGATCTTGTCGTGGTCCTTGTCCCAATGGTGAGGGTTCCTCCGAAAATAATCTTCGCATTCGGTTAACCAGTTTTCCACCTTCTGGTAACTAAGACTTTCGAAGTAGGATGGCAGTTGGGCTGGTTTCCTACTAGCCCCAGCCACTGCTCGTGTCATCAGGGCTGCCAACTCATCAACTTCAAAGTGCACGTTTCCTGGTGCCTGGCCTGGTCCAGGAGGTCCGCCACCTCCGCCTGGAGGTCCACCGCTTCAGCCGGGAGGTCCACCGCCTCCGCCTGAAGGTCCACCGCCTCCACCGGGAGGTCCACCGCCTCCACCGGGAGGTCCACCGTTTGGATCCCTTTTTGGGGGCACCGGTGGGGGTGGTGGGGCATAAGTGCTTTGGTGGTCGGCTTCAGTCTCATGGACTGTTCCGGCATAGGAAGCCCCTCCGTAGGGGCTTGGTGGAGGTAGAGGTGAGAACCCCATATTGCCCGGTTAGTTGCTGTGGCCGGTTGGGACTTTTCCGAATCGTCTTTCTAATGCTATGGTTACTCCATCAGCAATTAGTTCGCTCATCATTCCCGTCATGTCCTCTATTTCTTTTCGGACATCGTTTTGGAAATCCTTCATTTGCCGTGACAGAGTGGCAAATTCCTTTTCCTGTCGTCTAACCGTGTCCTTGACCCCTTTTCGGTGCTCGTTGGTGTTGTTGACATACTCAGTCAACTTCTTGTTGAGGGCCTCCGTTAGGTTCTCATGATCCTTTGTGGCTTTCTTTTGGAACAAATCGAAGGCTTTCCTATCCATCCTTCGTTGCTCCTTAAGTTCCTCAATCATCCGAGCCAGGGTATTGTCCCGTTCCATGGCATCCACGCTACGTTCCGCACCTTCCCTTTCCAACCTCGCAGTTTTCCTAGACTGCTCCTGTTGGGCCAAATTTGATCTTGTCATTTCCTCGGCTACCCTTAAATGGTAACTTTCCAGCTCCACCGCTACATCTCCCTGCAGTCCTTGGGCTGTTCGTTCCATCCTGGCTAGTTCATCTCCCATGAACCTCTCGCCTTTGTCCATCCTTGCCTTTACTCTGACTAGTTCGTCGGCAAGGCGCTTTCCTACTTCCGTCAGTGCCGCATAAGCGACTTGCTGATCATTCTGGGTCTGGGTGATGCTTCGGTCTAACTGAGCCGTCACCCTTCCTACTAATGTTGCAAAGTTTTTGAATCTTTGCTCTTCGTTGAATGGACTTGGTGGTGGAGGTCGTCCTCCTCCTAAAAATGAGCCCAAACCGATAGGGTCTCGTGGTAGACTAGGTTGTTCTGATCGAGGGAAAAGTCCTCCAACTGTTCGTGGGTCCCAGCCACCTATGGACCGTGGAGAGTCTGTGGTTTCCTCCATTTCGGTGTCTTTCGGCTCACCGCTCTCCGTAATTTGAGGTATGTCCGTCATATTGTTCCTCGTTTAGTTCGCGTTGGTGCAAAAGCTCAATTTCCAACGCCCAAGGAGCCAAGGATCCTGCGTATCCTCCTTCGTCGTCGCAGAGGACGGAAGTTGTACCATGGTACATTGTATCGCAGGTGGGTTCCTCGTAAGGTTCCCAGTCAGGGTCGTTGAAGTAGTAGCGGAAAAAATCCGGTTCCGACCACTGTTCAGAGTAGGTAAACCAGGAGGGTTCGTCTTCTTCGAATAACGGGATGTCTGCTAATTCAGTTTCCCAAACTGTTTCGAAGGAGACGTAGATAGGCGTGGATCGTGGTTCGAAGGTGGTGTCTGAATGTTCTTCCAAATCCACTAATTGAATTTGTGGTCTCAAAGGGATCATTCAGAGAGCCTTGGTAACCAGAGGTTATCAATATAGTGTTAGGGGGTAGGTAACTCTAAGGTCAAGCGAGTATACACTAGGCCCTGTAATCTTCTGTCTCGGAGATAGTCAAGAAGGCTCGTAAAGATAGAAGTAAAGTAGAACGAATATATTGATAAGATCTCTTCTCCGGTCGCTGATGATAGACTTAAAGCTAGGGATTTGTTTTTGTTTTGTTTGACTCATTTAAATCTTTGTTTATGGGACAAAAAGGCATATGGAGCGCTAGCTATGACGCCTAAAAAAGCGCCCCCCCCCGGACCAGGCCGAACGACAGAGCTAAAAGAACCCTCTGGGGTAGAAAAAACTACTCCCGCCCGTCATCCTTCCCGTGAACTGCTCCAGCCAATAACCCCCACCGCCAAGCGACAAAAGAAAGCTAACTACCCGACAGTGAACCAAGAACCCACCAAAACCCCAAGAACAAACACCTAAAGGCAGAAACCCAAACCGAACCTCTAAGGGCCAACGATCACAACTCAAATCCAATATAGGAACCCCTAGGCCATATGACGAGGGCCAGGAGGAGGGAGCCGAAGCCCCGGACGCGAAGGGTATAAGGGAAACCACCCCGAAGGCGTCAACCGAGAAGTGAGGAGAGGAGGTGTGTGGCAGGCGTGCCAGCGACCGTGTGTCCTCCGGGACGTTCGACGATTGAGGCAGTAAGGTGCCAGCTTGAAAGGAGGTGGTAGTAGGGTACCAGCCGATCCGACCGTGGAGAGGAGCCCTAAGCGAAGCAAGTGTTTTCCCGCGTCTCTCATGTAGTCCCTTGTTCTGGGGGAGATAGCATCACTGTAGTGGAAGGGATCCCACCACCTGCCAGCCAAATAGGCCCCAAAGAGTAGAGGAGGGGTAGACCCAATTCCGTGAACGACAACTATCGGTAACCGCGTTCGTGTCCGACTAGGCAGCCTCTTACGGGGGCAAGAGAATGGAGAGATCGACCGTAGCCTGTAAGCTGTTCTCTCCTACTGCAACTGTAGTCCCGGCCGTCTGTTGATGGTGGAAAAGGGGTTGCCGACCGTGCCAACGCCTAAGCGAGGCGGGGTAGGAAGAGGGGAAACATCACGAAGATGGGAGGCCTCAACCAAGGATGGAACCGAGGGTATCAAGAAATAAAGACCCCAAGGGAGAGGGGAAGCGAGCCCACCTCCTGTAGCCGAGGCTAGATGGAGGGAGATGGGGGGGGGTGGTGGTGCTGGACGATGAAAGCCACGATAGAAATCATGATGTTGAGTTTTCAATCGCCGGAGGTGTAGCGGAGACGGAGGATGGACTTAAACCTAGGGAGGCGCCTCGATATTTATATTCCACGTCTGGGTGGTCACGGCCTACATCCAAATCCCTTACTGACTATATACCTGCCATACTAACGTTTCAGTGTCTTTGGAGTGCGAACTCCGTTTGACCCTGAAAACTAACTTCCCCGCTCTCTTCCTTAGTGGAGTGATCAGCTCCGTCAAAGGACTTATCAATGACTCTTCTATGTGCATAGCTTAGAGTGCATGACGAAGATAACTAACTCGACCAGTGAGTTGGTTATTAACCAATCGTAACTAGCTCTTCCGGATGACTCTAGCTTACGCGAGCTGAAGGGACATGCATATTACTTCTTGTAATTGCATATAGACTTGCAGAGGTCGTAGCTCAATAACTAACCGACCAATCTGAGCCAACTAAGTCTTATCTTGTAGAGCAGAGCTCCTTCTATGTTATCCAGCGAAAACCCCTCGGTCGCATGCCTCGTATCTCCGCGGAGCGGGCTGCATAGATGCCTTATCGTTTCGTGCGATAGTATGATATCGTCACGATAACTACGGCGGGGCCCGGAGTCGAACACGTGACCTTATGCATTTAGTCACGTGCCGCACCGATTACGCTATTATGTGTAACACACACTCATACTCTTTAGATAAGTGCGACCCCAAACAAAATCAACATCGGGAGGGGAAGACGCAGGTAACCTGCATGTGCCCAACCTGGAGACACCCCTGGCACACCACCGGGGGGCGATGTTCCATAAAGATCCTCACCGGCCTGGGGCGCCCCCTCAAACCAATAGTGCCCTTGGTCAGTGCTTCCAAGATGGCGTCATTCTTCTCAACCACAAACCTGATACCACAGGTAGTGGCATTATTCTGTCTCAAGGCCTTGGCCGATCCCAGCAGGGCAGGCCGCCCAGCAGTGTTGACACCCGGGTTGGATTGTTCCACATCGAGGCGGAGGCCATCATAGACCTTGTCACCGGTCCATGATTCAACCTTCCATACTGATCCGTGACCAGTATCTGCCAAAGGGACCTTTCCAACACGTATGGTGATCTTGTCCATGTCGCGCTGGAACTCGAAATCCGGAATGGCCAGTTCTTTGAGGAGGATCATCCTGATCCGCTCCAGCTGTCCGCTAATCTGACTGACCTCATGTTGTGCAAGTATGATGAAGATACAACCAATGGGGGTCCGGAACACTGCTTCCTTAATGTACGGGACTGTTCACGCCACCCTGCCCTTGTTGGACAGGAGAATGTTGATGCGAGACCGGATGGTCTCAGTCGTAATACCGTCTGGTAGCTCAACCGACTTCCTGTTCAGGAATCTGATGGTGAGACCACGGCTCTTGGCCTTAGGGGTGGGTGAGGATGAAGGGGGTGCAGGCACCTTGCTGTCACCCCGGTCGAATCTAGTGGTAGCAAGAAAGCTCTTCTTACCAACCACCGTCTTCCATGCACCGGGTACCGCTGCTGCTGGTCCCTCGGGGAGGGATGGTTCCTCATCAGTCGCGGGTGTATCAGCCACCTTAGGCCTCATTGACATGACCAATCTAGGCTTGGCCTTGACCTTACTGTCAGCCTTGGGGGTGGGGGTAACCGATACTCCGCCACCGTTGTCTGAACTGGATGCGCTCAACGAGCCACCTTCTATCGGCAGTGGAAGTGCCACCTCCACAGGCTTCACCTTCTCCTTCTTGGGCTTCCTGCATTCCTTCGCAATGTGCCTCATAGTGCCACAGGTGTGACATTTCGTTCCCCTGTTATCGACCGCTTGGGGAACTGAGGACGTATTCGCAGCCCTGGCGGCCGCCGGGTCCATATGCTTATTGGCCACAGTGGCCCAAGACGCCCTCTTAGCAGCAGGAGGGGCCATAGCTGACTCCCCACTCACAGACGGAGTATCCTTCACAGGGGGGGGAGGTGGGGCAGGGGGGGTTCCTTCTCCCACCTGTCCTCCTCCGGACCGCTTCCTCTATCTTTCTATTCTCCTCCTCCAATTCAAAAACCCTGTTTCTCAGGCTTTGGTACAATGATTTGTACTCATCCAGCATCTGGAATATAGTTCTCATATCCCTCGATACGTCGCCAAGGTTACTGTATCCTTCTTCCCGGTTAAACAGCACTCTCCTAACCTCCTCATCTTCGTAGTCCGATCCTGGGCTTGAGTCCATATCATCGTCTGAGGGACTGGGAGCATCACCAGTGCATGGGATCGCGGCCGGGGTTCCTATTTCATCAAGGACTTCGTGAATAAAATCCTGCGACACCACCGATTCAGATTGTCTTGAGGGGGGGGCATATAACTCCTCGACAAACCTCCTCAAATCCTCATCAACCGCATCAAGTTGTCTCATCGCATCCTGTACCCTTGCCACCTGTGCGTCTATCGATTCAGGCTGGGTGGGTGGTTGTGCCACAATGGGCGAACTCGATCGCATCGGGGAGGAAGGGATTGCTTCAAAGGCAACCCACTTACTGTCTCCCAAACCGGTAGCCTCAGTATTCTTATCACCTCCCATATCCATGTGGGTGTCCCTAGCAATCACCTCCGAAGAGGGAAGCATGTCAGCAGTAGCCAAAGGCGGGGAACTTGCCCTATCCGATGACTCAATGGTCGAAGCCAGGTATGGGACCTGCTTAAACCCCAGGGCAGTCTGTTGCCTAATCTCCTCCAAGGTTCGTTGTTCCCTGGGGACCACCATCATCTTCCTTCCTTCCTTGGTCGGCACTCCCTTGGTAGGAGTGAGCGCCGAACCCGAGCTCCCACTGAACAGAGATACCTGGGTAGGGTCAGGCGAAGGGGATCGTCCACGTCGTTTTCGTTCCGCAAATGGGGGCGGCGTGGGTCTGTAGTCAGAGTCCGAACTGGTATTAAGTCCGAACTTACCTTTCTTGTAAACCGTTTCATGCCCAGAGGACAGGAACAACGCGTCCGACAAGGCAGGGGTAGAATGACTTCTGTGCATCAGAGGTGCCAACGTTTCCGGCGCCATCTTTTCCACAACTGATCGAGCCAGGATTTGCCTCGTGGGGGTAGATGCCCAACTGGAGGCATCCCTAGTTCCAGAACTACCTTCCTCAGGAAGGCCCGAGACAGAAGACTCCGGGACCACCGCTTGCCAGTCACCAGGAGCCGAGGAGCCATGTGACGGTGTGAAATCCGATCCTCCATCAGGATTGTGTCGGTCGAAGAGTCTGGTGGTCGAGCCGAGGTCAAGGCCACATCCAACCACACAACCCCTGCCCACCATGTATCCTTCCACCAAACATTCCACTTCTTTCATTGTTACAGGCTTGGCATTACCAACCATGGCCCTTACCTCATTGTCAAACGCTTCGTTGACAGCATTGACGCAACCATATTCGTGATCGAATGCGAGGAACCCATAGTCACCTCCCGGTGCACGGTAAGACCGTGTCTTAATTTCGATGAGGCCGCGGCGGTGTCTTACAGGATCGTGCACTGGGACCTCGACATCGGGGATAGCCGAGGGCGTGCCCAAGGCAGAGGGGGAAGGCTCAGCGTCCGAAATCCTGGACGATGTAACCTCAAATGATAAGGCCGAAGCCTGAGGAGAATGGGGGGGAGACGATATGTCTGCCCGCCCGACAGCACCTGGGATTACTGGGCTTAACCTACGGATATCTCACCCAAAGTGCCTTCGAGACTAGGTAGCGCACGCCAACTCAACCCTAAGCGAGGGGAGGAGGGAAGTAAATGTTTCAAGTAACGCGAAACAAAATACACCAACAAAGTACAAAGTAAATAACCGAGCCGAAAAACTTCAAAAAGGTAAAGAAATATCCCTGGCACGTAAGAAAGGTGTCCAAAGGAGATTACCAGATTGCGTAAAGAATATAAAATATAAGGGGGTACACCCCCTTATATAGATAGGAAATCCTCCATGATCACTAATACAAAAGAAAGGCCTTGGCATGGTGTGCAGCCGCGATCCTTCCGTCAGGTTCCACCAGTCTCTGTCGCGCGGTAACCTATCCCAATCATAAAACAAAGCAAATCCTACTATGCAACCAAGGAAATCACAGCCAATATATGCAACCAAAAATCCAATGTTCCCTTCCTGTACCAGGCCGGGTGGCCGTGACACAGTTTCAGACTGAAGTGGTGTTTTCTTCTGTTATCTTTCTGGGCTTTTAACTTCCCTTACTTCATATTTCTTCTATGTAGTGCAGAACTTACTCGTACCAAGCTTGTAACTAAGTGTCACAACCCCTGGTTGCTGGCTTGCTCTCAACCTATGCACTCCTCCAGAGTGCCTGCCAGCTCAACCTGACTTGCCAGCTCAACATGACTTGTGGGTCAACACAACCTTTTAGTAGCTCAACACCACATTTTATGGCTTGAAATAAACTTTTATGACTCAATCTTACTTTATAAGTCTGCTGTATCAAATGTTCTAGTTTACCTGGTTTTTCAACCTTACTTGTTTCCTAATATCAAAAATTATAAGCTTCAATATTTCTTTTTATAAGTTAAAATAGTTTTCCTACTATTCTTTACATATAAACTTATCTAGAGTTCTATTAAGCTTCAAAGCAATATTAAACTACAAGGCTATATTCAGCTGTCTGGTTACCTTGTACTATAATATTATATTAAACTCTAAAATTATATTTAACTAGTAGTCAC
>LN891258.1:0-91142 GCA_900010015.1 Tuber aestivum
GGGGGGGAATCGGGGGGGCTGCCTGTCCTATGTGGCGGAGAGTGCGGGCTAGTTCATTCCTTATCAGGGTGAGATTATCGGGGAGAGAGGGGGTTGGAGCCCTTGACTCGTAGGGCGAGGCACGACTGGAGGCTCGAGAGCCAGACCTTTAAGGGCCCGGACCAGGCCCCTCCATGGTGAAGGGGGCTGTGCGGGGTAGTGAGGGGGCTGTGCACTTAGAGACTGAAGCCTAAGCGAGGGAGGAATTAGGTGTGTGGAGATGGTTGCCACGCAAAACCCTGGAGTTTTACCTGGCCGAATGCGGTAATGTTTTTAAGCAAGAGGAAAGTAGAGGGCGCGGAGAGTGGACTTAAAGCTAAGGAGGCACCTCAATATTTATATTCCGCGTCTGGGTGGTCGCGGCCTACATCCAATCTCTTACTGACTATGTACCTGCTATACTAACGCTTCAGTGTCTTTGGAGTGCGAACTCTGTTTGACCCTGAAAACTAACTTCCCCGCTCTCTTCCTGAGTCGAGTGATCAGCTCCGTCAAAGGACTTATCAATGACTCTTCTATGTGCATAGCTTAGAGTGCATGACGAAGATAACTAACTCGACCAGTGAGTTGTTATTAACCAATCGTAACTAGGTCTTCCGGATGACTCTAGCTTACGCGAGCTGAAGGAATATGCATATTACTTCTGGCAATTGCATATAGACTTGCAGAGGTCGTAGCGCAATAACTAACCGACCAATCTGAACCAACTAAGTCTTATCTTGTAGAGCAGAGCTCCTTCTATGTTATCCAGTGAAAACCCCTCGGTCACATGCCTCGTATCTCCGCGGAGCGGGCTGCATAGATGCCTTGTCATATCGTGCGCTAATATCTTAGCGCTACGAATACTGTGGCGGGGCCCGGAGTCGAACACGTGACCTTATGCATTTAGTCACGTGCCGCACCGATTACGCTTCTATGTGTAACACAATTGCTGTAATAATAACTATCTCGAAATGAATATCAAACATATTTACAAACTACTGTTTCTATATGCTTATTTCTTTCCATTTCTGATCCCTTAAGAGCCCAGCCCAGTGGGTGTTCTTATAATCGTATGAGTTCTCAAGAGTCTTTGCATTAGGAGAAAGTAATCCCACCACCTGGGAAGTGAAAGCATGGAACAGTATGGCAGCCATGGGAGGATTGAGCTCTTGCCCATCAAGTTTAGGCTGACAATCTGATTTTGAGTCAGTTAGGATGCAAGGAGGAGCAGTGGAAGGAGGTTTCTGAAAATCTTACTCAATATGGAATGAGTAGGTCATAGTTCTCATGTAAGGATGGGATAGAAAAGCTAGTTATGTGGTATAAGGTTAGTACCACTTGAGTTATATTTTATAAATTATAAATTAAAATCTAAACTATAAATCAAATAAAAGAAAACAGCAACATGGTCAAGGTAAAAGACTGGAACAGATGAAGAAGTTACCAACCATATTAAATGCCTAGATGATATTCTTCTCCGGTATCAGTCATTGTCAACCAATAGTGAGATAAAGAAGTTAGTAAAAGATAAGATAACAAAGAAAAGAGAGGACAGAAGGAAGTTACAGCAGAGTTCACTGGAAGGATTAGTTTGGAAAAGATCTCTAGAAGCATTTTGGGAGAAAACTAAGTCTCTTCTCTATCAGACAAGCAATAGTGGTAGTAACTACTCCTCACTGCAACCTGTTAAACCTAAGAAGAAGTCTAAGAATCAGTTTGCTAAGAAGGTAGCTGGAGTTGTTGATAGTTTACATGAAAAGGTAGCTGATTTAAGAAGGAAGTTGGAAGATTATAAAGCATGGGAGAGGGAAAATACTACAGAATAGCAAGAGCTTAGAAGAAAATTAAATATATTGATTGAAAGCAATCAATGTATGAATGAATCTATTCAGTTACTAATTCAATCTTTTTTTTCATCACAATACAGAGTTAATCTTGGTTCTCATTTATTTGGTTAAAGAAACATAGTTTTAATTTGATTTTACTTTCTTGCTTATATTTTTTTAATTATTATTCTTGATTTAATTATCTTGTTTTTTATTTATTACATTCTTCATGTATTTATTATCTTTTATATTAGGCTATTATAATAACAAGACCCTACAGATGATAACCAGGTCCTATAAATGATCCCCAGCTCTACAAATGATAGCCGCCCATGTAAATGACTACCGGTCCTGCAAATAACTCAGACACTTGGGCCCTACAGATCATAACTAGATCTGTGAATAACTGTCAGAAGATGCTATTTGTAATATGACTCCACGGCCCAGGTATCAACTCCTTAGTAGATAGCGGTCTTTATCAAAGATGGACACTATGCTCCATTGTCCTTACCCATCATGTCCCAGATACCTGAGACCAAAAGCCTGCCAGGGCTATGCAGTGTAGGATATCCAAGATGGTTGGGAATACTAGACTGAACTGGTACTGACTTTGAAAACTCTGTCCTGAATGGATTTTGATCTAGGAGTCTATTCTAACATAGATTTAATGAGGCCAGCCAGACTCTTTAAATATCTCACTTGCAAATGGTCCAATGGAGGAGAGCTGGATCCTACCAATTGGGCCCTATAGACAGTATTCCCAACCATCCTGGGTGAGTGGGGCAGGGTCGGTAAAGATGGCAGAGCGTAACTTCTGTCTTTAATGAAGCCCGCTGTCTAAAGGGTCTATGCTTGGGCCTGGGAGTCTTAATATAAATGGCATCTTCCGGTTGTCCTTACCAGGGTCTGGTTATTATTTATAAAGCTCAACCATCATTCATAAAGCCTGGCCATTATTTGTAGGACCTGCCAGTAGCCATTATCAGTAGGGCCCAGCTCTTATCTGTAGAGCTATTTGCAGGTGAGACATCTACAGGGCCTGGTCGGCTGTCTCAGGTAGTGGTTAGGACAGACCACAGGACAGGCATCTGTCTAGGGCAAAGTTCTAGAAACTGGTATGATGCAAAGTGTCGAAAAGGTATACCAAGGCCATTGCATCCTGTAATGCCTCCATTTTACTAGGGTATAGGGATACAAGTAGGAACACTGAATTTTAAGGTCCTAAGTTCAATTTATAATTAAGTCAAGGTTTTTTTTTTTGGAATTTGATGAATAATAAAATAAGTAGTGAGGTTTGTCACAATACAAAATACATATTTCTGTTCATTTCTTTAAACATACTTCATAACAATTAATTAAATCATATCATAATCTCTATAAGAATAGCAGAAAATATCTCCACTAAAGTAAGGTAACAGTCACCTTCACTAACCATAAATCCAACTACTCCGCGAAGCTGTAAAAGGTGTGAGAGAATTTCAAGAAAAATAAGTAAAAGAACTGTGCCTTGACTATGAATTGAACTGGTAACCTTGAAGAGTTATTGCTCTTACTTGTATCTCTATACCCTAGTAAAATGGAGGCATTACAGGATGCAACAGCCTTGGTATACCTTTTCGACGCTTTGTACCATATCTATCCCATCTAAAGCCAAGGATGGATAGGACGGATACTTGAGAACACTGCCTACAGATACTTGCTGGGCCCTGCCAATGATGACCAGGTGCTACAAATAATGACTGAACCGCCAAATAATGGTCAGAAGATATTATCATAACTAGCTAAGTTGAAAATTGTTTGAAAGTTGTACATACTTGATAGTTTGAAATGTTGGTAGTCTGCCTGGTTCATCAGATCTTAATCAGTTTACTCAACAAAATAAAAGTACTCCTCTAAGCTAGTATTAAGAATCCTACTGGGTAGGAACTTGCGACAGGTAACGATACTTCTCTCTTAATAAGATGATAGTTCTTAGGCCGTTGCCTACGTGATGCTGATAGTTAAGTCCCTTGACTTCTATCTTATCACGCCTATTCCCTTAACTTCTTAAGTCCTCAATTAGGACTTATTCTTTCTCATCATGGAAGGAAAGACAATTCTTGGGTTTCTTAAGATAAATCTTAAAGACCATAAGGGTAGTTTTATTGTAAAATCTTAAAAGTAGGAAATAAATGAGAAGAACGTGTGAAGAGCTAATACTTTGAGTCCTATTGACCCTTTATGTAGTAGCTCTTCATCTGATGTGACTCATACCTCATGTCACATGAACCCTGTGACTCATAACCATGAGTCATGTGAAATCCATCAGCCAACTCCTATGAGTCGCTGCACAATATCCCTAAAACCAATCAAAACATAATAACTATGTCAGATGTGCAACTCGCATCACCTGAGTAAAACCCATGACTTATAACTATGAGTCACATGCGAAAATCATAACATTGTGTAACTCACAACTGTGAGTCACGAACAGGTAAACATAATAACCTATAGTGCACTAGTATGCGTCATGTAAAATCCCAACATACCTATAGCTCGGAATCCTGAGCTATGTGAAATCTGCCTTGCTTAGTCACAGTTTGTGATAGCTAGAAGGTTTTAATAGTAGAACTTGATCTTCTGAACAAGATTTATCAAGTAAAAATGGCAGCTGCAAATGATTCTGCTGCGCGAAGTATTGAGGTATTTAAGAGTTGTATAAGCAAATATGAGCATTATAGAAAAGAATGGCAACAGAATACTATAAACCAAGAGGAGAAACCAATATATGCTGGGTATGAGTAAAGTCTAAAGCTGAAAAAACTTGCAAAACTTCCTTGAAGTACCACTTAACTACAATCCTAACTTGTGATATAACTTTATTCCATTTTTGCTTATCTTTTACAATTGTGGCACCACTAAAAGGAGATATTAGATGATTATTAATACCATATGCTGGATCACCATATACTTGTAATAGTGTCCCATCTGGAGGATAGGCATAAGTATCTAACATCTCCATTATACTACTCTCTTTCTATACAGCTGTATCATGAATACAGCCCTTAGTAGGTCTATATAAATAAGTAATAATACTATCAAGAGTAACAACAACCTGATACTTTAGACAGTGCTTTCTCTTTCATCTATTATAGACTGCTTCTTCTCCATAAATTGGTTTTGCAATCTGTTTTAAAGTTCTATCTACAAAACTCTAACAGGTTTCTAGCGAAGCATGTTTTTCTTTAATTGTAATACTATACATTGCCAATCATTCGGGGGTAAGTTGCTTGGTATCAAAAAACAGAAGATGCTTCCAATACTTGAATATGAATGGTAGAAGGGTATTCATAATATGTGAGATGCATTCTGGTTTCTATCCAAGTTGTAAATAGAGATCAAACAATTAGTGAGGCCAAGCGAGTCGAGTGAATAGCATATACAGCGCAACTCCATCTGGCTTATAGATTCCACCATCAGCAATTATTTTCTCAGGAATCTGAAGACAATTTGCTAATTGTTCGATTTCTTCCATTGAGAATCTATTAAATTGTTATAAACTACTTTTTACATTCAAGTAGTTGGATTGAAATTCAAAGTCTCAATTGCTTAACTTTCTTAGAGACTTCTTAATTTCAATTTGCCTATTGCAGAATTTATTTAATTACAAAAAAAACATAGGAATACACTACCAGAAATATGTATTCCATGATTCAGGTACGAGTTCCTCCAGATCAATCTGTTCTCCTTCCTGCTCCTGTCCTCTCTATCAGTTATTTGTTTTCTCTGATGTATGCCTGTAGACCTCAAGCTCGGTAAGGCTTAACTCCAGCTCAAACTGGTGCAAGATCAAGATCACTCATTTGCTCAGACTAGTAGTTTTAAAATTATATGAAAAATGTTGAAAGGAAATAGGATTCATTGAGATAATTGGGATTGAAGTTGTAGAGGTCAAATTTGTTGAATTTGCTCATACAGCAAAGTCAAATCAAGGTTTGAATAATATTATTCTTGGCATATATATGCCAAGATAGCTAAAATGACTCTGGATGTGTCAAGCGCAAAGTCTCTATTATTTATAAAAACCTTGAAGCCATTTTCTACTAAGAGTTCCAATTACAACCAGCTAACAATAGATATATGTTGCTATATCTAGAATGTTGTATATTCTGGTTAGAAATTCCTCAGCTATTGCTTGAGTTGAAAGGCTTTGGTTGATCAGAACAATCTGTTCAAGTTCTGGTGGGGTTAATTATTGCTTCTTCTTGTTGGTATCTTTATGGAACTCTTATTCTTTCTGTTAGTAATTCATAGTTTTCTAATACTCTTGTAATTTTGTTTTCAAAATAGTACCTTCTGATGATTAAATGTAGAGTATGGAATACCCACTGCCTCAGCTGTCTCCTGTTGGAACTTTACTTCTCCTTTTTCTGATATTTCCATTCCCAACTGTTCTTGTAGGCCATTTCGAATCATAGTGACTTAATTGTTACTGTTTGATTGAGATTTTCTCATATTTCAAGTATCCTTTTCCTATATATTCTATCATTATTTTTATGTCATATTTACCAATGACAGAATAAATCCCTCTTGGCAGATTACTAATTTAGGATCTCGTTGTAGGTATGATACCACTCTCGTTGTACGTGCGACCGGTCTAATATATGAAAGCCTTATTCTATGATACCATATCACCTGTTCAGTCATGTGATGGGTCTGATCATTCCATCATACTACTCGAACAGAGGATTCCACATGATGAATATATTATTTCGCACATGACTGAGATTATTTTACGTGTTAACTCAGACTAACTGTCCGCAACTCTTTACCTGGTACTCTGTAGTCGAGTACCTGGTACAAATTCAACGCAAGACATCCCCCCGCGCAATTTCACAACTTGGACTTTCAGTTCCCGTAGAGCAATTCCTCTACCTTGGCCCGGTACTCGAACTGGCCCATGTGAATCTCCGGGTAAACCTCTCTATCAGGAGAAAAATTATAGAGTCCTTATCATTATCTGTCATTGGATGGGGTACCTACTGAAAATCGTTGGTGTGTTTTGTATTGAAACCCGGGAGTGGGGGCACATTTCTTTTCGTCACCCGGATCATGCAGTACGATAGCAGTTGTTTCTAAAATCTCTTCGACACTACGAGTATCAGTGAGAATCAGTGCCTCGGTCCACGATAGGCTGCGAATCTTGGTTTAATTTACAGAGACTGAATATGTCAGGTACTATCGTTGTGCGCGCGCCTTAGAACCTACACCCCTACCACCTAATACTGACGGACACCTCCACTTGTGATACAAGTAACAACTCCTACGGATCGAATTTTCAAAATTTCGTGCAGTTCTCCTTTTCCAATTGGTTATTACCGCGTATATATAGAGTGATTTCTGTTTAGTCCTCCGGTTGTTTGCCGGAAACTAGGGGCATTCAACGTTTGTATGGGAAGGGGGACACCGAGACTCGTATGGGAAAAAAGGGTTCTTTCTGAATAATTAGTCAAGGGACTTCACTAGTGGGTTGATATGCTTGTGCGTAGTATAATACTGTGCTCGTCCCTACCTGTCTGATACAATGGTGTTGGGAACCCGCTATTCCTCCCGGGAGCTTTTCCATTAAATTTTGAATCCGGAGAATCCAGGACTGGCGGAGGTGCCCGGACTGGATTTCAAGAGTTTTTTTTTTTACGATACTGCATGATACCGTACCGGCATCTACTCTACAAGTATTTGCCCGCTACCGGAGTGCCAGCTGCCAGAATGAACTTGACAACTTATCGTAGCCAGCGACTGCTGTACATCCTATAAATAGATAAACCGGTACTCGTACTGTCTGCCTACCAACCCACAGACCCATCTGCACATGTCACCCTCGGCACGCCTCCCCCAGTCTCCTGCGGGTGAAATGGCTCAGGTGAGAGCGATTGAGTGCAATTATTAGCCGAGGCGTCAACAATCTGTACCAGGTATGGAAAGGGGCCGAGGGGATCGCGGTGGCTATCATAACGTTTGCCTTGCTTGGGCTCGTGCGTGATTTGCGTGGAGAGGGAATGCTGGGTAGCGGCCCGTGTGGGGCGTGAGGGCACCGGTACCGTATGGTGATGATGTTTGAGCGGACGCGGCCCACGTTTTAGCAGGTGGATGGCTGAGACAGCGGAGCGGTGCCACGAGAGAATGAAGCAGGGCTTTGGAGTTTGGGGTTTGGTAGGAAGGCAGGCGACTTATGGAGGGCAGTATAATAGTTACAAGTGACGCTATACGATATGGTGGGTTATGTAATGGCTTATTCCTTCGCCAGCGCCTCGTAGAACGGTAGATGGGCGGGCTGGAGGCCCAAAACCATCCCCGTATGGTAACAGTCAAAAAAGTGCCTGCCGTACTCGAGTATGCCATCTTAATATCATATCACCGTGTTGTAATAATGTGGAATCTCGTGTAACCCCCGGGTGATCGCGCCTGACCTTCCGCCTTTCTAAAATCCAGGCGTCGGCAAGGCACGGTTTAAAGCTGAGCATAAGAGTTTATTGCCTTGGTGATACGACCTGGTTTCAGCGCACGTGGTGTTTCGGGCAGGAGTTCAGGCAGACGGTCCAGCTGGTGGGCGGGAGGAAGAGGAGGGCGTTAGCTTGCCCGTAAGTCTGAAATGTTGGCTCCAAGTGCTGTACGATATCACACCCGGCCCCCGCGTGGGGTGAGGAGGGGAACCGGCTTTGTAGGGCTTAGGGGGTGGTACTGTACCAGTATCCTGCAGCGGGCAAGACGCACTGGGTCCGATAATAGGAATATAAAAAAATAGCAAAAGGTCCGTATGTGTCTGAGCGCCCCCACAAACTAAAAACTCGATCATACCGCTTGCCTGCTGTGATACTTGCACGGGGAATAATAGATTGCGGGGTTTGAAGGTTGTAGGGATGAACCAAGGGCAGGTTGAGGTGTTAGGCGCGGTGCGGTGCGTAGCGGTTAGTAGCTTGTAGAGAGAGGACTGCGGTATCACACTGTTACGAGTACATATGATATCCTATGGCTCAAGTCGTGGTTCCTTTCTGGAGAACGGATTGGCGGGGAGTGAGATGTCCGGTACCCTGCTGTATGTAATGTATGATAATAAGTTTGATTGGCAGTCACAGCGTTGGTATGGGATATTTGCACCCGCAGTAGGTGCTGTACTGTACTATCACATTAAATTAGGTATCCCATAAACTGTTTTCAGGCACTGGCGCTAAGTTGAGGCAAATCCAGTAGTGGAGGTGACCATTGATGTATTAACTAAAGAGAGTAAAGTTTAGTATAGCAGTGGGAGCAACCATGATGTAAGGAATCTCATCAATGTGAATAGAAGTACTTGGATACTCAGAAAGTCAACCTACGAATAAGTGGGGCCCTTTCATCAAACCAATACTCAGAACTTTATACTCAAACTCGCAAGCTCAAACTGAAGATAATAGTTTACGTATACGAAGGTATAATCAAGCTGCTCCTTAATAACATACAAGTATGCTATTCTGCTAAGCGAAGAGACTAATACATAAGTTGGCTTTAAAAGACTGAAGAGAAAAGGGGCAAAAGATCTCGTAACTGACAATTGAAGGCACAGAAATGGAAGCGGTGAACTTGAATGAGTTCTATGATAGCAGTGAAGATGAGGTTGAATTCGAAAGAAGAAGGCAGGGCATCGAGGAGTGTGATATTGTCGACGGCAATAGAAACCTGACTCCAAAGCAGTCAGAAGAGAGAAACCTAGATCTAGGAGATTCCGATAATGATCTTTTGGACTTGAATGACATAGAGAACGAAAGGATTGAATCCGACGAGCGCATCCTTCAAGGCCGAAACCAAGAACTCCCACAAGTACCTCATTTCCAGCCATTTCAACATTTCCAGCCACAACATGACTGAATTTTCCATTTACCCATTGAGTTCTCAGGGTGTTATGATCCAATTCGAAATCCCAATCCACACCAGTTATGTCCTTTGGACTTCTTTATGCTATTTTTTGATCGTTGTCAGTTTGAGGAGCTTGCATGTAATACTAACAACTATGCACAAGCTAAAGGAGCTGGAAGAGAGGGAAGTCAGAAGTGGTATACAGTTACTGCACCAGAATTGATGGTCTTTGTTGGAATGATCATCTATATGGGACTGTATCAAACAAGTGCAGTATTGGATTACTGGAGAAAGGATGGACTATCACCACTCCATAAGTATATAACCTTATTAGTTTTATGTATTTTAATTTTTGAATAGTATCTAATATAATAATAAAAAATAGAATATCCAGGTATATGTCATATACCTGATTCACTCAATTAAAAAGATTCTTTCACATATCCCCTCCTCTTCCAAATCTACCACAGCATTCCTGGTCCCAAAAACTCAAACTGCTATCCTTAAATCTGCAGCACCGTTATCGTCGTTATTGTACCCCAGCAACTGAAGTTGCAATCGATGAAATGATGATTAGATTTGTAGGACGATCAGCACATACCGTGAGGATGCCAAACAAGTCAATCCCGGAGGGCTATAAGGTCCTAGCTCTTTGTGAACGTGGCTATACCTATTCATTTATTTATACTTCTCGAATGGAGCAATTTTTTGGATCTCATTTGCCATACTCTGAAGAAAACCAGATTCAATTGAGTCCAACCTCACAAGCTGTTTTTAAGTTAGCAACCTCACTTCCATACCAACAATGACAATTTATTCTTTTTTGTGATAACTATTTTACAAATATTCCTCTTTTTCAAGCCCTCAGAAACTTTCAAATAGCTGCATGTGGTACTGTACGTCCTAATTTGGCCGGGGGGTCCTCGTATTCTGAAAGTTGATAAAAAAAAACACTCTTACCATGGGGAACGTTATTTGGGATCATACCGGAGAATCGAGAAGTTCTTGCTATGATATGGCAAGATAAAACATTAATTCGGTTCCTTACGATAGCCTATGATATGCATCCAATTCCACAAAACTGTATCCTCCGATCCCGCTGCCGACCATGTCGATCCAGAATACGTACTGCCTATCATGATATGATAGATGAGGTTTGGGGAGATTTACCTATTCGGGAGTTGCCCATACCGACTGCTGCAGCTGATTTCAATCTGCATATGGGGGGCGTTGATATAGCAGATCAATACCGTAGCTACTACTCTACAGAGCTACAAGTTGTTCGAACGTGGATGCCAATTTTTTTTTGGCTCCTTGATATCACTGTCATCAACTTATTCCTTCTAGCAAGACAGAAAATGGGGGGCAAGAATACTTCATATTGGCAAGTTCATGTCAAATTTAGAGAACAACTTGCTTGGAACCTTGTTGATGAAGGTTTTTGGCAACTTAATCCTATTCGAAGTCAGCAACTCTACTCATTTGCAGATCTTCTGCAGGGAACTGGTCGATATTGCCCTGGTATAACTCCATCAGGTAATAATACCATTAGTAGGGCAAAAGGCTATATTACAAGATCCACCCTCCTCCCTCGTATGCATCAAGACCCGGCCGGCCGTTCATGAGCTTGTTCGAAACAAAACTTGAATACAATCTCAACCACAGCTTTGCTTTTTGTGCTGCTTTCCTGCCAAGTCACCTATGAGTAGCCAGGCATATACAGCCTTTTATTCTGCATCCAATAGACCACATGGTACTGTCCTGAGAACCAGTTTCATTTGTAGCTATTGTACTGTTGCTGACTTTCCCGTTCCTCTTTGCAAGAACTTTTGTTTTAGTTTTTTTCACTCATTTACTCCAGATTCTTAGCCTTCGTACTGCCCAGATCTCTAAGAACCTAATCTCCTACACAAAGTCCTTGAAATTTGTCTTCATTTATAGGTTTGTTGATTTCTACAGAATACTCATTTTTGTTTGGTACCTTAACTGACATTTGTTTGGTACCTCTGTTGGTTTGGCCCTATTTTAGTCTGTGGATTATCGTTGCCTTTCCTGTCCTACTCCTTATCGATCATCCTATTAGTGCAACGCTAAAAGTGCGTGAAATTTGGGAACCAACGAAGGGATGATATCTCCAGACTATAAGAACTTGAATAGACGGCGTGAGCCCCCAGCAAGGCTTGGCAATAGTTGGTGGCAAAGGCTTGCCTCCGGTCAATGATAGTAGAAAGCCAACCTGTGCTGCGCCTCGCTGAGGGCTTAGGTGGCCTAATTGGATGTGCGCTGAGCAGTAAACAAACTCGTAGAGTACGGTATGTTTTGTCAAGGGATCCGTTTGTATGATAGTAGTATATCAGTCCACATGGGTTTTACCCACTCCTGTTATCCATTAATAGTGAAATTAATATCCTTCTCCTTACCATCTTACACGTTACAGCTGCTTAGTATCTCCTATACCTGATTCCCCCCCCTTCTAATTCTTTAGTTCTTCTATCAGAGAGTTACAAGTACAAGGCCTGGAAAGAGGTTATGGAACAGCTATATTTGACTGACCAGTTAAATATATCCCTGTATGGTCCAGTTAATAGGTTCCTGTCCCTGCACTATACCTTATAGAAGGTTAAACAATAATTAATTCAGGTTAATCTATAAAATAATTACTCTTTATATATTCACTCTTTGTTCCAAGCAATCATACTCTCTTACATCTTTTCTAATATTTATCTAGTATCATAGAAAGTAGTGATGCACATGCTTGAATGTAAGGATAGTATCAGGAGCTCAGTTATACAAACCCACTCATCTGAGTCAATAATGTTGTGAGGTAGGATTGGTGGACAAACACACAGATGAGGGTAGTAGAGGAGAAAAGAACTTTATTACTGGTTTCAGGAGTAAGGCTCCTAGCTAACTACAAGATACTGAATAACATGTAACTGCTCACTTCAACCTCATACCCTTCAGGTATCCAAATCCTTCAAGTTGTTTTTAATAGCACATGCTATATCAAGAATTATCTTTTCTTAATACTTAACATCCCTACTCAAGAAGATACACATGATCACTGGCACATTATCTCCTGTTACCTATATAAAGTACCTAAGCAAAAGTCTTGGTGAAAAAGGCAGGTAAGCGAGGGTGATGCAACCCAACCACAATGGTGACCAATTAAATTCTCCCTACCACATCAACTATAGCACCCAAGATATCATGCAAAGAGCTTACTGGAGTTGAGAAAGGCATGATCCTTGCTTTCTTTGAGGTTTTTCAGCAAATTTCAATGGTTAGCCAGATTGGTGGCTGCCCATGGTCAACAGTCTGGAATTTCCTTGCCTAGTCTCTCCAGTGGAGTTCAATTGAAAACCTCCCATGTTTTGGTAGACCACTCCTGCTTTCCCAGAGAGCCAAGAGATCATTAGTTTGAGGGGCCAAGCTTCACAGGGATTGGAGTAGGGAGAAATTGTGGCAGATATTGGCTCTTAATATCTCAGTTTCTACAATGGACCGAGCTCTCAGGAAGAGTGGCATTAAGAAGTAGCTAGCCAAGAAAAGCGCAAAGCTTTCACCGGAGCATGCTCAGAAGAGGCTGGCCTGGGCTAAGGCGCACCAGAATTGGACTGCAGAGAAGTTTGAAGGTGTTATTTGGAGTGATGAATGCTCAGTGGAAAAGAGTAGGAATCCAAAGCAAAAATGGGTATTCATATCTGCTTCTGAAAAGTGGCATCCAGACTGTGTGAGAGGGATAGGAAAGGGAAAGGGGGTTTCTTTGATGGTCTGGGGATGCTTCTGGGGCAGAAATAGGGGAACCTTTGTTCCCTTAGTTGTGAAATCAGTAGACCAGTGGGTCTACCTCCAGCTGCTTGAAACCTACTTTATTCCAGTCCTGGAGTAAGTCCGTGACATCCTTGGTGATCCTATCTTCCAGTAAGACAACTGTACTGTTCATACAGCTCAGACAGTGCAAGATTGGTTTGACCAAAATGTGATTGAGTTGGCTGAACATCCTCCTTGTTTACCAGACCTTAATCCCATAGAACATGTCTGGGTTGAGCTGAAGAAAAGGCTTCAGATTCAGTATCCTGACATTGCTTCAACACCTGGTGGTCCTGAGAAGGTCAAGCAGAAGCTAGCTGAGGTATTACGCATGGTATGGGATATAATACCTGTTGAATTTTCTAATTCGTTTCATATGTATATTCTGCTTGATAATATCATATATTCCTCTACTTAGTATTATTTCTAGTTCATGGACATTACTACAGCGGAGTATGTATTACGTATATTTCATTGATATTTCATGATACGATTAGGGGATTATGGCGTGCTTTTCTTATCTGGTGTTCAGGTTTATTTCTTACATTTTATGCATCATCATGCACCGTCATCGGTCATTTGATTTACAATTATGTTTTAATTATCCGTTCACACCATCTTAGATTTACGCATGTTTTATGGGATTTCCTTGGCAGTTCTTTAGGGTCAAACACGTTCGCACTTATGTTTTTCCTACTTATGTTACAGTCAAACACGTCGACACTTATGTTTTCCCTTACATTTCCTCTTAGTTACGCGAAGGATGCGCACCTGTATAAATAGGGGTTACCACCCACCTCACTTAAGAGAATTAAGGACAAGAACTACTACCAATCTACCTTCATACAAAACTCCTCCTCGCTTAGCGCACCCGCAGTATACTCCTTCTACTGTGTCGTATTTTCGTACAAAGTTATTAAGATAGTGCCGTACCGTACACATTTGAACAATACCTTCTGAGTGTTTTGAGCAATTGTGGAGGTCAATGCCAGACAGAGTTCAAGCAGTTATTGCAGTAAAGGGGTGGTATACAAGATACTAGGAATAACTTTTTTATTTTTTATTTCATCAATATATAAATAGTGGTCTTACATTTTATTTCCTTTAATCTCTTCTCATTTAAAAAATTTGTTGTTGAGTTATTTCAAAATCTCTACTCACACTGGACCGTTGTTGCCATGGCCGAGATGCAAGATCACCAAGACTTTTGCATAGGTACTTTACTCTTAACAAACAAGTTCCTTTTATTATATTCTTAACAAGATGTCTACATATCTTGTTTGTCCTATACCTTAGTAATATGAATACAGACAGCAAAAATCATGTAGTAGAAAGGAACTCATGAGTAAAATCTTCAAGGTATCTGACATCATGAAATGATATAAGACAAGTGCCTTAATTTTATCAAACTTACTAATAATCTTAGTTAGAGTTGGACCAAAATTGGTCAATATCTTAATGTTTTCCAATGGACCTGTTAAAAATAAATATATTTATTAATTATTTATAGGATTATCTCTTTTTGATATGCTTATTTTTTTTAGATATATATATAAGCAAAAGAGAATAGCATACTTTCAAATGCTTTCTACTCTGATTATTCTTCAATATTCAATCACTAATACCAATAAGTGGTAATTATAAGCTTTTATAATATATGATACCTGAATATGATAACTTAGCTGAAATGAGATATACTTGGAGCTGAGCTATGCTTACAGTCTCTATACTATAAAGAGCATAAAAGAAGTATTAGGTTACTAGCATTATCATATGCTACAATCAAAGTTTATGACTTAGATATGACTTGCAAATCAGTTTCTTCAGTTTATCTGATATTATAATCAATTAGCCTAAACCTATAAGAATTGGATTTATATTCTGTAGATAGATGAGTATACTTTTTCTACCACTGAGTTTGAAAATTAAGCTTAGGTGATAAGAAAGGCTAGCAAGAATCTCTATTCAAATTATATTAATAAAACCTTTAAGTCTGAGAAGGAAATCAAGGTAGTTTAGAGTATCTTTTATAGTACTATGAGATCTAAGTTGGTATTTATTCCTAGTAAATCAAAGGTAGACTCTACCTTGTATGTTAGAAATATCATGCACTCTTATCTAGTTCCCTTTTAGTACTGGTATTGTGAATATTATAGATAAACAGCTATAGTAAAGGATAGTATACCTAGTCACAAGAGTTTTGCTACTCAGTACAGGAATTTCAGCCAGATGGAAACAACACAATGGCCAACTCCATCACCTGATCTAAATTTAATTGAAGCCTTATGGTTGAACATGGAGAATAGGTTGGAGGAAACATGGAGCAGAATAAAGAATATTTAAACTTTAGAAAAAGTATTGAATATGGTTTATAGTTTAGAATACAATTTCTAATGAAAGGCTTGAAAGCCTAATCAGGAGTATGCCTAAATACCTATAAGCTGTTATAGAGGTTGAGGGGGAGGCATGACAAGAAATTGATAGCTTAGTTAATATATAAACTTTATTTTCTTACCTATTACTATACTCACAGAATATCACTCACAGCATATCTCAACCTACCTACATTCTAGACCTTTTGCCAATACCAAAAATTACTCATATTGTCACGCAAATCTCCTGATCTGGTTTAGTCTGCATATAAATACCACATCTCCTTTCAGAAGTGGCCCCAACTTATGTCAACCCCCTAGTACATAACATCCTTGTTTATTGTAAATATCATCCCACTATGGGTTTAGTTTAGAAGGGTTAACAGAACTGCGAATAGGGTCAGTGAGATCCAACAATACCTAGCCAGCCGATCTTTTATCAATTATAGTATATCAGGAAAATACTCATCCTTCTCGGGGGGGAGGGGGGTTGATGGAGATACCAGTAGTGGATTTCATGAGGGTTTTACGGCACGGTATCCGCTAGGGTTCCAGTGACAATAACGTCAAGTTGCGATACTAGCCATCTATTGTCTCTATCGTCCGCCCAGATGATGATTTGTCCCTTCCTACTAGGGATTCGCTTAGGGAATATAGTACGGTAGAGGCGACAAGCGGATTGATAAGCAAGGAAGGTGGCTGATCATTGATAGAGTTTGTACGTGCTCCGCTGATGCGTTTCCTGGTATGTGTTCCCGAGGGATATGTATACCGGCAGAGCACAAGCACTATCCATCTGGGGTATAAATCCCACACTGTATTCCAAAGGAAATGCATGCGTGTGTAGCTCAATGGCTGGTGGCGGCGGGGGGGGACATGAGGGGATAGTTGTCCATGGGTAATATTTGTTGTGATCTGAGCGAAGTTTCTTGTAGAATTTTATGTATATGAGAGATTGAAAGGAAAAGCGAGAAAGAACAGCTGGCTGAAAAGAAATTAACTATAGGTAACAAAGCATAGTGGAAGTTGATCCATCATGATGTCACAACAATCTTCTGTTCTCCAGAATCGAGTGATGTTTTGTGCTGATGGGAAACTCAGTTGGCTATATGTTGCAGGTCTGCTTGTATATCTGGGGCCACGCGCTTAGGGTTTTATTATACTGGATGTGCTACGCAGGTATCTCTGGTAGATGCATGTTTCTCTGATGGAGTATGGATTTGGTGGATTTTAGTGAAAGGAATAGAGCGTTTTTAAGGTATCATAGCCCGATCACTGGTACTACCCTCCTTATGAATTTCGTCGACTGGGTATGATGTCCATCTACAACATATCGGTATAGGGCCGCTGGAGCTGTACGGTACTCGTATCGCCTCTATGGCTAACTAGTACTATGAGTGTGATATAAAGGACACTGTGGACGCTGTATTTCAGAGTTTATCCAAACAACTCTCTAGATCCTAAAGAATTATATCACACTACGGCTATCATAGAACATGGTTATGAGCCCCCCCCCCCGAGTAATTGTTCAATTATTCTTCCTTTCTTTCCAATCGGCGAAATTGTGCGACACATATTCCTGCTTGAGTCATGATGTGCAAGTACCACCTTAAAACCTCAACAGGGGAGACTGTTTTATTCCGCTCATTTTTGTTTTACCCCCCTTCTTTGGTGAGGTGTGATCCAGAACGTTTAAAGTGTGCGCCAGGGCAATTGCAATGGGGGATTCCCTGAGCCATATATTACTCCTGAACGGGTGACCCCTCTATTGCTAAAGATCGAATTGCAGTGAGAAGCAAAATTTCGTCAATGTTGCCAAATTTTCTTGTTTTTGAAATTCCGAAGAATAGTGGCCCATTTCTAGGTACGATAACGTTCGCCGTAACCATCACAGCTGCTCTAGATGTAGACTCTGTCTACCCACAGCCCACCTTGAACTATCACTGTTTCGTAGCCTAGTCCAATGGGACGAATCCGCCCCCCCCACTTCTCTGCTCTCTTTCAATATCTGGCTCCGGCTACTACGAAATTGCTATGATGTGGCGTGGGAAGCGTTGGATGGTGGCTATGTCCAAATCTACTGGTAGTATACTGGAAGCTTGCTCTCAAGTATGTAAAGGGGGTGGGTGGATCTTCAACCTCCGTGTTATCTAGCCGTTACGGTGCGGGCTAGCACTTTGATAACTTCTGTGGGGAAGGTTGGGACAAAGTAAGAGCTGGCGACCTATGATACCCTTTTGTTACCGGGCTTCTAGATTCTCTTGCCCTAAACGGCCCTTCCAGCTTTTCTATGATAGGAGCACGAATGAAGTGGGCAGTGGTTATTGACGAAAGGACTTCCGGTCATTTTATCTAGTGCTTTTCGGTTGAAACAAGATGGGTATTGTGTGGTCACTACCTACAGTAAAGAAAGTTCCCTTTACCATCAGGCCCGTTGGTACAGTGCTGTCACCCCAAGACCTTCCTTCTACGTACTAGTAGTTCCGCTGAGCATGCATTTACGACCCGGGAGGGCGGTGGCTAAGGGGCTTTCGACTAGCTCCTTGGACCATTTTGAACCGAACGAGGGCCAAGTGTTCGAGTATTCTGTAGGAATCACCTAGAGTGATAGAGCCTTAGGGAATTGCTGACATCCGGCGCTCATATATTCTTGCTCGGCATGGCGGCTTTGGGGCAGCATTGGAATAAAAGTGCACAGAGAACTCCGTACCGACTGCAATCTTGCTCGCACCATCAGCCTATAGCGCAGCCTATAGCGAAGTCCATGGATTAAGGCACCGGCCTTCGATGTTCTCTCTACTCGCAGTTGCACACTCGCACGCTTACAGGGGCAATTTTCGCGTTTTTCCAGACTCTGTCACTTCTCCCCAAAATTAGATATGCACGTCATGTCCTAGGTACGGTTCTCTTAGGCCATAACCTTGGTCACAGACTCCCTAGTTCAGATACACCAGTACCGAGTACCGGTATCTACTTTGGGCTAATCCTTCCCGTCTTGAGCACATTGGCCACCCCTAAACCCGCTTTCAAGCGTTTTGTCCTACCGCCGAACTCGGAAAGGTATGATAAACCGTGGTTTATCTTTAAGTAGGGGAAAACCGGGTCCACTAATTGTCTACCGGTATTCGTTTCATAGGCGGTATTCGAACCAATCAGGATGATAGCATTGCCCATCGCCGCGCTAAGAGTACAGACGAAGGGACCCCCCCCCCCCAGACAAGCATGACCGGACCGGGAAGGGGGCGGGGCACGAGGCGAATTATTTTGTACCAGTACGGTACTCGAGTATTTGAATTTCGCTTAAATCCTCACCGCAGAATTTTCGCCAAGACAAAAACTTTCGAACCCAGAACGAACTAAGAGTGTCCCCCATACGAGTGGAACCGGTGGATAGATATATCCGTCACCTAGGGTATGATGAGCAAAAGCCCCCCTTACAAGTACGGGCTGTTTTCTTTGTCATACTTCACATGATGGAAAGGTCTATCGGCCCCACTCGTGCTTCTGCTACCAGGAATATCTCCTGTCATACTCCCCCCGAATTTCCTCTTCCTACCGGTACTGTTGGACGCTAATTGAGATTTCCAGATCTTGAAATTTTGGTGCGTTTTGGCTAGGTCGCTTCTTGGTCGGACACGCTTCCCGGTCTAATACCTGTATTATACGTGACTCGTACCCTTCATCACAACAACTATAACAATAAAAAATGAGAGAGAGAGAATGCCAAGGTTGCCGGACTTCCACCAACTCAATCCTTCAAACCCTAACCCCAATCTTGCTCCTGGTCCCAATCGCAGAGGGTCATGACCACCTGTCACGGCGTGCCAACACCGCATAATTTTGACTTAGAATACGAGTGATTCCCCATGATACAGTAGTGGATGAAGTTCCGTCTTACTGCGAAAGCGGCTGTCGTCATCCAGGCGGGACTCTAGTACCGTAGGACAGTACAAGCACCACTCCATCAAGCTTTCAGCTATCAATGGGCATCCAGCTTTTCCTCCTGTCTAATGTGCTTTCGCATTACTTGGTTATTTATAAAGTATTCGGACGCCTTGGCAGTATTAGCACCTGTGTGGATGCCAAGCGTCCAAATACTTTATAAATGTCCAAGTAGTGATGGTTAGCATCATATCATCCTACAGTCGGAGGACCTAGATCACATTATCCCATGGTTCGACACCCCCTCTGACCTGCTACCACAAGCACAAAAACTGTCGAACCTTAACAGGACTCACTCCGCTGATAACTCAGGGGTATTGGGAGACAACCTCTCTCTTTTTTTTTTCTTCCCCCCTTTTCATCTGCTCTTATCGTGCAGGACTGCGGTATTTGCCGGCTCGTGGGTCGGGCGGAGGAATGCGGGGTTTCGATCCCAAGACGTTCTCGAAACACTTGCTCCGAGGAGAATCTCTATCTCTCCGTATTCATTGCATAGCGGCCAAGATCCTAACGTCCATGTGCGGTTGGTTTACTCGCACTTTACATGACTTGGCTAAAACCTTATCTCCGCGGCTTTGACCCTTCAATAACTTAGGTCTTGGAGAGAGTTAGTTCCCCATTTATCCCCCTAAAGAGTAGGAAGCGTTTCATAACAGTCATTGATCTCCCCACAGTTTGATACAAGTCGAATCGATTTCTTCTGCCGCGATATTAAAGAGGCCGCCGGTCTACGAAGTAGGGTCACCTCCGCATGGTACAGTACAGTATCGCGAGCCGCAGGATTAGTGTAGGGGAACCCCTCACTACGGACCCGACGCTAGGTATTGTACCGGTACGAGTGTAACCTGGATCAGGAAGAGGGTCAGATGTGGAAGTGAAGTGAATTATCTTACTTGTGAATCCTCCCAAATTCTCACTTGCAGAATTGTCGCTAAAATCAAAACCCCGAACCGGCAGAAAAAAGGGAATATCTAACATACTCTTGCTATTAGGAATTTCTCCTGCTCCTTTTTATTGCCAAGCTTCAATCGGGATTCCCCGATTTTCAAATTCTTGATGCGTTTTTGCCGATTAATTTGTCCGTCTGGCCCGCATCACAGCCTAATACCGGTACGTTAAAGCAGACGAAAATGCCCGGGTATAGCCTTGACCGCCTGGTGGTCGAGGACTCTGAACATGTTTGCTGGCACGGTTGTTGGATGTGCTGGGGTTGGAGAAGATGCAGGATATCGTAGATGGACTGTCCTTTGCAACCTGTCATGGTGTACCATAGACTACAGACTGAGGTTGCAGCCAAGCATACGCCACATCGGTGGCATGCAGCCTGCAGCGTTCCGACCCTATCCCTGTGGCTGGAAAGTCCTCTAGAATACGGCGCATCGGTATTTCCCCGTACTAGTAGACCACCGGTACCCCATAATACCTGCAGCAGAATTAAAGGTTTGTGAACTCCATGTTACTTTGTAGAATATTGGTGCGTCTGGTTGATACCGAAAATCGATGCCTGGAATAAAGTTGCAACACTGGTACTCGAGCACCCGGACTAGGGAGGTTCAAAGCTCTCAGTAAGCTGAGAACTGAGTACACAATATACCCCGCAAATACAGGCGTACTTCTTTGAATGTCACCTGTATAAATTGCCATCAGGACTGGTACATCAGCTTGATTTTTCTCACTTGGTGAGTGTCACCAGTGTGACAGACTAAGTCAAATGCGAGGTAGTTTAGATAATAAAATGACCATACCTCTCTGCATTAATATTCTGTATCTCTCCTCCAAAGGAGGCTTGCTGTGTACTACAGTTTCCAGAAACTACACCTCTACCAAAACACCTGTACCTTTCGTGTACCGAGAGCTTTGAACCTCCCTACTTGTAACTAGCTCAAAACAAAGCTTCCTGAAATATCATATCATATATAGTCCTACCGATCCGACCAATATTTCGTCCACCCTGTCCGTAATGATTGAAAGCCCTAATCCGGGCCAATCAATGCCATATATATACTACCGGCGGGGCCGAATTGCAGCTAGACACCCTCACGTAGTAGTTATCGCTGGACCAGTTAAAAAGCTCATGCTGGGTAACACCGTTAATCATCATATCAAATGATATATAAAAACCCACACAAACAGCTTTACAGACATTGTTTCTGTGCATGGCCTTTAAGTTGAAAACTGTCAATTATCCATACGATCTAGATTGTAGCCATTGAAATTACTGCTTCCATTGTGAGGTGTCAAACTGCAAAGTTTCTCATGAAATATTTCACACTTTCGATGAATCGCGGTCTAAGGATTGGCCCAGCAATCACTACTTGTACGAGTACTATGAGGGTGTCCGACTTCAATTCGGCCGCGCGAGTATATTCTCATCCCGTGGTAAAACGAAGACCTTCCCAATACCCCCCCACCCACAAATCTATCGACACAAGCTATGATAACCCATTGCAAGAACTCATGGCAGTCTCCAATTCGATAAGCACGCAAGTACATCGAGTGGTGACGCCCATATCTCGAAAGAGGAGGGTTACCCTAACCGAACATCGAAACCTCCGCTCTCGATATTTTAGGGTCTGTCCACCCCACCCGTCGCGGTATCGTGCATGGGCGTTTACGGTATCATACATAATTTTCGATCACCCCAGATTCTTGGTATCATAATATCATACCAACCAGACGTTGAAGTGAGTCGCTGCTCCAGAGGTGCTGTTACAATACGGTGCTGAAGTGTCAAAATTCTGATATCAATATAACCCCCAGAAATGATCCAAGCTAGCCCCTTTCTTTCTTCCTCATGCCAGCTTCTCCATTAGGTCACAGGAGCACTTTCCGCCCGGCCGCCACGAGTATTCTACGGTGTTTACTCGTACGAGTACAGTACATCGCTTGGGGGGGTCCTGGACTAACCGGTAAGTTCAGGTGATCCAAATCGAGGGGGTGGGTCTCCATAATGTGCGGGCGGGCCATGCTAGCAGCGTTGTTCCAGGGAATCACTGGTGCCGTGCATACATGTACGAGTACATACCCCACGGTCACCCCAACTGCAAGGAACACATCAAAAAAAAATCTCCCCAATATCTAGGGGGCGGATAGGATGATGCGCCATTCTCCTGGCGCCCGCAGTGCAATTTTTTTTTCAGCATTGTTGTGCTCCTGTTGGTGATATTATGATGCCTAATCCATCTGCATCCGGCTTATTAAAGAAGAATAAAACGCGATATCTGATGAATAGAAGGTGGGTCAAATCACCACGATCGATCCCTACTGAATCGGGAAAGCGGGCTTGTGGGGTGGTTTCGGCTCTGGACCTTTTACAGTACTCGTACAGTACAGTACTCGTACAGCCCTTCAAAAGAGCATCAGGGTTGTTGGACTTCTAGGACTGAGGTGCAGATGTCGCACCGCAGTGAATGACAGGAGGAAGCCCCGCTTCTCCTTTATTTTAACCCGGGCTGTTGGAATGTGAAACGTTGCTCTAGTCTTCTTCTTCTTCTTCTTCTTCTTCTTCTCCTTCTTCCTCTTCAAGTTAAGACCTGCTGACACAGACAACACTTTTTGGGACGTAGGGATTAATGAGATTGCGAGTAGAGGCATTCAGTCCCGGGTTGAAATGTGCTTAGGCAAGTTTCCCAAGGTCCACTCGAATGTGGCACCCGAGAAACGCTTTCTCAATTCCGGGGCTGAATGCCTCCACGAGAATTCCTTTTTTATGAATCCACAAGCACGCGTGCGATATTGGCTCCTCTACCTTTGTTTCCCTCGAACCATTCCCATCCTCTCAAATCATCCCTAGCTACGGTAGCTCTCGGTCTCGGCTGGCTCTCTTAATTTTTTTTTCTTTTTCACCACACAATCTCGATTCCCGAATGTCGGGTTAACCCCCTGTCCTGTTTTCTGGATACAGATCCGTTAGATCCTATTGGCCAATAGGTAGTGGGAGTGCTCACCATGTGAGCATCCTATTGGTCGGTTGGACGACAACAGTTAATCGACCAGGGTGTCGATGTACAAGGGTAGATCATGAATTGATGGTACAGAGCAGGGATCAGAGGTTGGAGAGCAGTGGTACAGCGCTTGCAGAGGTGTACCATAATTTTGTCCAAACCAGAGTTCTTGAATCTAAGATATTACATGAGAGAAAATTCACAAAAATACAAACTCTTCATATAACTACTGGAAATAGTAAGGACACTATTTATATGTAAAAATATCCACTCAACTCCCAACTTCTTAAGAGTAGTTCGCAATTGAACTTTTAAATTCTGCCAAGACACAGTTTTCCTACCAAAACAATGGTCTTGGCACAATTTTGAGGAAAGGTTTAATGCTACTGCTCCTCAGAGAATTTATATCATTTGAGGTTTCAATCATAGTAAAGTAGCATAAACATTTTATAAACATCCTATGAAGTTCTCCTATTTTTTATTTTGGTATTGGTGCTGGAATAAGTGTGTGAAACTGGCCATTTATAGTATAAAATCACTTGAGTGCACTCAAACACAGATTATTTCAACTGTACCAAAGTTGCCTTTACAACGGAGAATGACCCCCCCTGCTCTGTACCATGAATTCATGGTCTACCCTTGTACCGTAACTCTCCCACGATGCCGGGAAAGCGACTCCTTCGTGGGGTATGAGGTAAGAAAAACAGGGGGATTTTGTGGTCGGTTTCGACGGTCAAACAACTTGTAGTTGGTCATGGAGTTTTCGAAAGTGAAATAAAGATTCAGCGCAACGAAAGAGCGTTGATGAGTGACAGATAAGTTTTGTGAGAAGCGATAATGGGTTAACATGATATGGGGCTGCTCGGGATTGGATTTGTTTTTTTTTTTGCGGGCCCGTTCCCCGTTCCCGATGAAATTTCCATGTCGTTGTCCTGACTTGCATACGATCCCCGGATTGCTCCGTTTCTTTTTTTTTCTCCTCCCTCCTTTCTCCCTAATTTAAGGCGGGAAAACTGCGGAGTCAACGGGTGTGGTATGGTACTCGTACCGGGCATCAAGGGTAAGCCTGTCGAACTTCTCACTAGCCACCTGACAAGAGTTCAACAGACCTTTTTCCTTCACCAAAAATTAGTTTAGATTGGCCATATGGCTGCAGAAAAAAACGAGAGAACGGTACCCTCATAGTAATTTCGTCGAAACAGCTAAAGTTCGGCGGACTTATGTTCACACCCTAGATGCCTGGTACAGTGTGATACAGCACGGTACGTACGGAGGTCTGAGGTGGCAAGGTACCGGTATGTGCCCTTGGTCTAATGGCTGCTTCTCGGTAACTGCGCTTTCTTAGAAACACAGAAAATGATTCGAAAAATGCGCCCCCCCCATCTAGACTCAGAATCTGTGGTCTAGGGTTTCACTCGAGTTATCGGACCTCTCCGGGTTCCTACTTGTACTCGTACTGGACTCGCTTCTCTGGGGATTCCTTTTCCTATGTCCAAGAAGATCTCTGGTCGCATTCCGTCGCATCATCTATCGAAGTCGGCCACCCTATCGGCTAAAGAGGGAAGTGAGAAGTTTCCAGTGGTATTTCTGCGAGTACTCGAGTACAGTACGGTACTCGAGTAGACAGAATAGACCTTACCGCACTGTTACCGCTACATTCACTTGCTCCACTTTCAATATTTTTGGGTAGTGGCTTCTCTGGTGTGTGCCCCCACGGTTGACGTCCGTGAGACTTAAGACTGCTGGCAGCGGTCATAAACTACCGTATGGTACTCGAGTGCTACCTAGTACTCGTACAGTACTCGAGTACAGTACTCGAGTAGGGGGACCATGGCGTTATTTTTCTGGCACGCAACAATACAAGTACTCGTGCGGGATGTCTCAGGTGGAGCTCACGCTTCCCGCAATTCTCTCCCCGGGCAACGAGTACCGTACAGTACGGTACCAGTACTAGTACAGTACTGTATTCTACGGTGCGAGAAACAGGGAATAGAAAATCTGTGCGGATGATATCTCGGGGCGCCAATACAAAATATACGGTATCCACCCCCTGTTTTCGGGCACTCTCTCCCTGGAACAAGTAACAAAGATCTACAGGCTTCGAGCCATACGAGGAGGAATGTATCGGATTGGTTCCCATGGCCACCAAATCTGCAGAGTTTCATGGATGAGAGGGCGCTCGTAAGCATAGGACCCTTTTTTTTCTTTTTCTTTTCTTTTCCCTTTCCTTTCAAGGAGAAACTGCTCACGCGATCAGGATGGGAAACATCCCAACCTGAGATAATGCTTTTTCTTCTTCTCCTTCCCCTTTCGATCGCGGTGCCAGAGGACGTGTTACCTGTAGCAGTGTGTTTATATGGTCCTAGTAGGTCCCTTCTGGGTATGGTACTGGTACTTGTACCATTGAGGGGCATAGCTAGTCTGAGTTATCCTCGGTGAATTTCTACGGCTCCGAAGTTGGCAAAAAGAAACGATTTTCCAAGTTTTTTTGCGAAGGATGGGTGGATGGATGGTGGGTGATGAAAATGCTGTGTCCTCAAGGTTATCAAGTCCTATGGAAACAATGCCGCCATGCGAGGAAAAGTGCCGGGTCCTAGGCCACGGCAATAATATATTGTAATGTGGTAGACATTCCATCATGGGAAGTTGTTTATCATTTCATGATACTCTTTACGAACCTACCAATAGTCTCATGAGAGGGGAAAGAAATGGGGGGGGAGGAAAGAAGGCCGGTGCAAGAATTTCTGAACTGTCCAGTGCCCGCTGTACCAAGTGTATATGTATGCACTCTACTAACGGGTTACAAGTTGTGTATTGCGAATAGTATGGTAGCCGCCATTCCGTGATGGTGGGGGAAATGGTTTTTCGAGCCTGGGCGGAGCCATTTGGGGGGGAAGTGGGTGAAAACTTGACCAATCACAGCTGATAATCACCCGATCCCGGCTGTATGTCTTTTCTCCCTTTCTCTCACCTCTCCCCCACCCCCTCCACCTCCCACAATCCCTTCGAGCACACCGCTTTTTAGTAACCGGCAGCCGTGCAAAATGGCCACAACATACCGGCATTTGTACCAGTATTCCGCATCAATTTCGAGAGATTGAGATAAATACGCAACCGGTTTTTTTTTCCCCCTTCTACCTACCATATTTGCTTTAAAACCGCTCTTGACCTCGCTTCAGGTAATATTTTTCGACTAGGGCATATCAAGCTTCGCTCACAAAACGCCAATTTACGGTAACCCAAGGGTGAAGAGGGGAGAAGGAGGAAGAAAAAAAGAAAAGAAAAAAAGGAAAGAAAGAAAGAAGCCTGGCTTAAATAGTTTTTCTACTGGAAATCCCATATTTCGCCGTCCGAGGGAAAAAAAAAGATACGACTACGGAGTTGCTTATTCCTAACACCTGCCTGCGGCCCACACGCGGGCTCAACAACTTCTTTTCCTTCCTCCTCTCCTCACCATTTCCCCGAGGACGCTGCTATCCCCGACTCAGCCACTTCTCTGAACCTCTGGGCTTACCTCTTGCCCTCCTCCTCCTCCTTGTTGTCCTATCCCTTCCCGCTCTTTTAGCCCCACCTGCGGCCAGCCTTTCTACCTGCCACTTCCCTCCCACCTACGCACACCAAGAACACCATTCTCCCATAACCTAATAAGGAGCGATTCACTCTCGACAAAAGGCCGAGCGATATTATGAACAACGATGGCACTTCCCTGTGGTCTCACCACCACCAGGTCTCGCCGACCTCGGGCGGATCAGGAGACAATGACAGTGAGGACTTTTCAAGCCTGTTCGACTTCAACAACATTCAGTTGAGCATGTCTTCCCCATTCGACACCACGGGTGCACAGGACGATCATTCGGCCATGGATACCGACTTTCCGAATGCCGATGAGCTTCGGGCAAACGGACATTCAAATGATGCGGGTGGCCCACTGGATACGACGGGTTTGCTGGGCTCGGAGGAAATGCTGGATATGCGGTTTCATGATTTGCACTCGTTGCAGACATCACAGCAGCAGCATCACCACCACCAGCAGCAGCACCACCATGCGCAAATGCTAGCTCGCCAACACATGATGCAGCAGAACGGCATGATCCCTCCTACCCCCTCGAGTATTGACCTTCAGACTGGCCTCCCGCATGGCCCGTGCTCGCATATGGGCTCGCAATCGGATGTCATGGTGGACAGGTATAATGGGTTAAGAGATGAGCAGGTGTGATTCTCATACCCCTTCCCATCTCGCTAATCTTTGATTGGATCCCTAACATTGACAGATGATATTTACACCTTTGGTTTCACCCGCGGTCACTCCTCTGGACACCAACTTTGTGCACCAAGTCCCCGAATTCGCAATCCCCGGCTACTTCAGCCCTCTGACTTCTCCTGCCCTCGATGCTCACCCTCATAGGACTCATATGCCCAACCCACATATGATGCATGCCCACTCCCAATCGACATCTCCGATTGATCCGGTCGATTCGCAAAATATTAATAAACGGGGAAGCACGGGCCGACGGAAATCCACCACGTCCCGTAATCCCGCTCGGGTGGTTCGGGAGTCGCCGAGTATGAAGGCGCAGAAGAGGAAGTTACCAGCAGCAGCCTTGGCCGCAACCCCAGAGCTCGCGAATGCGCTTTCGAAACAACCCCCAACCCCCACGACAATCCGGCGGAGTGCATCGCAATGCCGGGGCCGGCAGCAGATGGGATTCCAATCGAGTCGGGATACCTCTTCAAACGAATCAGTATCTCCAGAGCCGCTGCCGGAGGTCCTGATGGCGCCCCCACCACCGCCCCGAAATGACAATTCCCGATCCCCGCAGAATGGTCGATCGGACGATGGGTCGTCCACCTCAACAACACCTGGAGCGCCAGCAACCCCCGCGTCACTTATGAAATTGACGAAGACGAATCTACCGACAGAAGACATCCCGCCAATAGCTATGGAGACTTCCGATTTCCTTAACGGCGATGTCGAGAGGGTAATGGCTGATGCTCCGCCGGTTGCCCGGAATGATGGTAGGGCGGCTACGACGACGGTGTCCCCGCGCCCCGGTGGGGACAATCAGTCAACGCCCACTGCTGAAGCTAGCAAGACGCCATCGCTGAAGCCTGTGCCCTCATCAAGCAGTAGCGTCTCATCGGGGTCGAGACATGAAAGTCCTATAAGCATACAGACGCCGAGCAGTATCCTTAACAAACAAAAAATTGGCAAGAGTGGGATGAGTGGGCGCGGAGGAAAAAGGGGGAGTGTTAGTTCGAGTCCCGGATTACAGCCCAAGATTTCGCCGAGTATCAAACCTTTATTACCTTCAGGTGAGTTTCCAAAGCACGCCCTCAGCCCCCCCTCCCTCTTTCCTTGCTGCCGGTGCGCAGTCTGGATGGGTATGTTCCCCCCCTTGGGGAAACAAACCGCCTGTGCATCCTGCGCGGGTTCTGGTACCTTTTGCTGCAAATGAAGACTTCCCCAGGCCGCACGGCTGGGCCTAACCTGTGTTTCCCGTCCACCGATTGTCATCCCACAGCCCACTATAGACGGCCCCCCCACTAACCCTACTTTCCCTCTATCTAGGTATGACCCCCGAAGCGTCCGCTCTCCTCCTAAAATCCAACTACCAAAACATCGTTGAGGGCACCCACAAGCAATTAGGCCTCTCCTACCCAGCCGACCTCTCGACAAACCTGACCTCGAAACGAACATCACACAAGATCGCTGAGCAGGGCCGTCGAAACAGGATCAATAACGCTCTCACCGAGATTGCCTCTTTGTTACCCCAAAAGAGCACTCCTTGTGGGGGGAGCAATTCCGACGGAGGAGATGGGGGGGAGGGGCGGGGTAGTACTGCTAGCGGAGGAGGAGGAGCCGGAGGTAATGCGAGTACGGGGCAGGCGAGTAAAGCCAGCACGGTCGAAATGGCGATCGATTATATCAAGCAGTTGAAGAAGGAGCTGGAAGATACGAAGGGTAAACTGGCCGATGCGGAGAGGAAGTTGGAGGAAAAGGCTGGTGAGGAGAGCTGATCGTTCCGCCGAGCGGAAGCTTCACTTTTTATTATTATTTCTTACTAATTATACCTCTTCTTGATCTCGTCTTTACTCCCCCTTTTCTATCTTTTCCTTTTCCTTCCCCTCCTTTTAGCTGCCTAGGGATCCATGGTATGATATGAAAGGGCGGTCAAGGGAGAGGGGAGGGGAGGTTTCGGCTGGTGCGGCCACGGTCGGTCTGTATGCTACCATACGCTACGGTTGAAACAATAATAATAGTGAGAAAAAAAAGCATAGGAATAACGTTGTTTTGGAGCGGGTGTGGTGTTTTTTTTTTCTTTCCCTCCTCTTTTTTTTAGTTTCATTCGTCCCATCCTTCTTCCACCTTATCCCACCGTGCTCTTTATTACTCGTTCTCCATCTACCTACCCATACATTGGTTCATTCTAACGTCTCCGTTGGGACTAACGGGCTGGCGGAACCCCCCCCCCTTTTTTTTGTTACTTTTCCTTTCAAAGGTTGGTGTTAACAACTTGGAAAGAAGAAAAGAAAAAAACATGGATTTTTTTGTTTACTTTTATTTATTTATGTATGTATGTATGCATGTATGTATGTATGTATATTTGTACGTATGGATGTGGAGGGAGATGTGTTATGTATGATGTTTGGGTGTAGGTATAAGATAGGTGTGGCGGTGAACCAAGTTTTTGTCAAGTTGTGTTGTATGTGAAGATGGGAAAAGTGTTGTAGAGGGGAAGGAAGGAAAGAAAGAGAGTGGAGGAAAAACAAAAGAGGCGAGTGAGGGGGTGTGATTTCCAGAGAAAGAAAAGGTGTAGGGAGTATCACAATTTGTAGGTTGTGTTGAATGAATGGGTGCACGGGTCAGGGGAGGGATGACACTTTGCACAATACAGGCACTGCACTGTGCTCGACTCAGCGCCCCCCCTTGCCTTCTTCCCCCATCCATGTATCCATTCAACTGAAAGGAAAAAAAGAAAAAAAAAACAGAAAACTCCCCCTGCAAACAAAAAAAAACTCCATCCCAAAGGCATAGGCAAGAAAAGCAAGTAGAAACTCCCCACGCACCGTGCCCCAAACCTAAACGAAAGTAGAAAAATAGAAGGCGCGGTAAAAAGATTGGGCCATCAAGACCCCGGCCCGACTATATCCTCGTACCTCGGCAAGCCCACACAAATCTTCTCATCGAGCACCATCTCCCGCTTCTCCCAGACAATCTTATACCGCTTCCCGTCCTGCACCAGGTAGTTGCTCTTTCTGGGCGCGTCGCCGCAGAGTACGGTCATGCAGCGGCGAGCGTAGCGAATGTTTGCTTCAGCGGTTAGGATGTGCGGGGGGGACCATTTGCCTGGGGGAGTTTGGGGTTGTTGACTGTTGGGGGGTGTGGTCATTATCGGCGTAGGAGGGGTGGCGGGGGTGCTGACTTGCGGGGAGGCTAGGATGCAGTGGAGTGTTATTGATCCTGGGGCGGTGCTTGAGCGGGGGGAGAGGGGTGTTTGCGTCGCTGGAGTAGCGGCAGTGGCAGGGGCAGTGGGGGCGGTGGTTATACTTGTAGCAATAGGGTGTGGCTGTTGCTGCTGTCTCCGTCGCCGCCCCCTCGGCAGCGTCTGATACCGCGGCAACGACCGCTCCTCGAGTGACGGTGAGAGATCCACGCTCGCGCTTAACGCTTCCAGCCAGTCCAGGAATACCTCTACCCTTTTCGCGGATAGCAGGAATTGCTCTGTCTGCGCGCGTAGGCGGATCACGAATGGTCTCCTTCGATTTGCCATAGTTAGCGCGCGGTAACGATATACTGCTCTGGGGGTGTGGTATGCACTCTACTTTTTGTAATCCGCTGCGACCCCCACCTCGGCCAACTGTAGTGTATAACACCGGATCAGCTCCCCAGGATAGTACCCTGGAGGCCTCCCGCCCGCTATTCCATGACTGCCGCTGCTGCCCCCTTTCTCCTCCAGCTCGTCCACCTCCTTCGGCGCTCTTCCAGAAAAAAAGGGGATACGCTCCGGTCTATGTAGCTTCAATAGTGTCCCATGTAAGACCGCGTACACCTTCACCCACTTGCGCACGCTCGCCCGCTCGAAAGGGCTGCTCAGCTCCATCTTTTGCTCAAATATGGCTTCGCGATGGAGGGAACAGCTATAGGCTGGCAATGTCTCTTTCCCTTCCTCCTCACGTGGGGAGATTTTGAAGCGCGCTGGCGGCAGGGAGATGTCATTGTAACTGGGTGGACTGGTGGGAATCGAGGGGGCAGAAGCGTTGAGGAGGGTACTGTAGCCGCTGGAATGGTGGTGCTCCGTTGCGGCCCGCCGGAGGGGGTTGGAGTGTGCGAGGAAACGCGCGATGCGGAGACCGGGTTCTCCGTCCGCGGTTTGGGAACCACCGACGTTCGACATCTTTGGCTTTTCTCTTGCCTTTTGCCGGAACCAATTGTTTGGTTTTGGTTGGTAGCACTCTTCTTGTTAAGATACAACTGTAGTTGTAGCAGTAACTGGGGTACGGTAGTAATCGTACCGGTAGCAGCAGTAAACCCTTGGTTATCCAATGCTGGTCGGTTGCTGACCGACTACAACTCGCGATATGCACCTTGTGAGGGAGTACTGTACTGGTATGAGAGCGTCCACGCACTCCTTCCTCACCTCCAAACGAGCTTGATTCGTTTCTTTTGGGGGAGTTCCAGCTATTATACAAGCTACCCCACCTACCCCCGGCGGATCCCGAATGACACCTCCCTTGGGTAGCGGCTTGAGGACCGCTTGTTATGCTGTGTGTCACCACAAAAAAAAAAGAGCTAGTATCATAATATGGTATCGTAAGACAGCAAAGAAGGAATTGGAAGGCTCTGAACGAGCAGAAAACGTTGTTTGGCTAACACAGTAGGCAGGTTAAACCTTCAAAGCGCTAGCAGCAGCAAAGAAATACCGATTGTGGATGTATAAGCGAGCGGAATTTAATTATGATTTCAGGGCGGATTAGGCGGGGCGAGGTAGGTATCGGACGATGGGTGGGAGGGAGGGAGGGTGCGGACTATAAAGAAACCATTAGGAGATTTCTTCAAGGGCAGAGGGATAGATGGATTGGGTTGCATGGGGACTGTACCGTAAGGCTTTCTGCTACGAGTACAGTAAGAAACAGAGGCTAATCAACAGCAGCGCCGAGCAAGATAAGAATGTCTTGGGCTATGATGCGATGCTCCTCTGAGGAGAAAAGACGGGAAAAGAGGAAAAAAAGGAAAACGAATGTCATTTGCTATCCGCTGGGTTTGTCATTCGTTCCCAGCTTAACCAACCCAGCGGGGGAAACCCGAAGCGTCGGAGCGACAGGCCACGGAGCTGCCAGCACGCCACATGTCAAGGATACAGGTAACTTATCCCAAAGAAATCCCAAGTTTCCGGCACTGCGCCATCATCTCACACGGGTTTTTTCTCCTTCATGACTGTGACTGGGCTCCTTCTCGAACCCTCTTGGCTACGGTTTGAATCAGCAACATCTCGAGCAGTATCATACATACAGTACTGTAGTGCAGTCACTACGGTGCATGTACTCGAAAGTATGGTGGAGGTAGAAAACAAACAAGATTCGCCCGACACCTCACCCCAAAGTTTCATGGTTCGCGCTTTCGCTGGCTCTGGTTTCCCGTTCCCGGGTTCACCGGCAGCGAGATGCGGCTCCCTTTCGGAACAACACAGAAAGATTCAAAACAGGCGTATGATGAGAAACGCCATGCAGGATGGGGGAAGAAACCCCCCCCACCTCCCTCTTCCCCCATTCGTACCAATCAAGTGAAATGGTTTGTTTCTGTGCTAGTTTTGTTAACCGTATTATACCATTGAAGCAGTGGGTAAGACAGTCCAGCCTTCCATAGCACGGGTCCAAGTAGTAGTACGAGTAGATAGATGTGTTCCACATTTAGGCAAAGGTTCCACCGGAGCCTTTCTCTCCCATCGAACCACTCAGCCCGGAGCCATGAGGGTTTCTGTGATCGATTTAGCGGTAGCGGGGTTGGCACTTGTAATAGGAGGCATTATGGTGTGGAGGCAGGCCTCGGAGAAGCCCCCCCTTCCTAAAGAGTTTGTGGATGCAGTCTTCGACTGTCCAATCTCCTTGGTAAATTGAGGGAGGGAAGTGAAGGACGGACGCGAAATAGACTACCGTATATGGACAGGAAAAGAAAAAGTATGATATCACACCGGTATTGGTGACAGACCACTCTGTACGAGTACAGTGGTAGGGACTTTGCGAAAAGACTCTGGATGTGGGTCAAACAGGGTTCTGGGCCAATGAGATCACTAAGAATTTGACTCTGGATGCGAAATCGCAAAGTCTCTGATGGCGCGAGAAAAATACCGTATGATACACAAGCACTTGACCCAGAATAGATTAGTATCATATAAAATAAAGCTTCGTTAACCTTATTTGCAACGACATCCTCATCTCCACTACCGCTATCATAGATTGGACTATCCCCAACACGCACGCCACCGCCGAAGGCAGCAACCCAGGAATATCTGATAACCCTTTTTTATATTTTATTCTGTTCCCTCATCCCTCTTTCCTGGAATAGCAGCCATAAGACCAGCTTTGGATCCAATATCTCCAGATGAGCCTGTTCTGTACAAAGTACTATACCAGCTAACTTAAGACCCGACTCTCATAACTCAACCACGAATAATTTATCTTTTGCTTCGTCACCCCGTCAGGCATGCAAAGTATATGTACTGTACTCTACTGTACCGGTACAGCAGCTCGGAAAATAGCCTTGAAAATATTTAGGCGCGCAGCCAAGAGCTGTCAAAGCATCCTCCGACTCTCAATTCAGTTCAATCGGAACGAACAAACGAACAAAAGTCGGGTTTTAGCTGGTGCAGTACCATACAGCCTCAAATACGGTTAATATTCTACGGGAATGATGAAGTGTGATATATCGTCCGCATGGATGGCATGGATCGACGAAGACAGGCGGATTCCGGATCTTCCGTTAAGGGTATCATACGCCGCACACCGCTACTGTCCTGGTACGGCTCCATCCGATGACTTTGTGTCTTATCTTGCTATCATAATTAATTAATCGACTACCATATTGGGAATGGATACGTATGCTGGATCTGGAAGGTCCGGAATCTGCATAGCTCGTCAGTCCATGGCACTCTTACGGTGCAGGTGTGAGAGTAACTGGAACCTTGTTCTGTCGATCCACCGCTGTTGCGAACATCAGGCGTTACAATACCGGTATTATGGGTGTGCATGCCTGTTCGAACGCCTTGACGAAATAAACATAAAAGTATGGACTAGTAGAGAGGAGTTACAAACAGATAAAAGGTTCTATCAACTTTACAATGCCTAAAGCGGTAGTGTGAAAAAGATATGATGTTTCATACTACCGGAAAGATACCTCTCCCATTAAGCACCTCACAAGACATCACTCATTCAGCCAAGAGCTGTGCTCAGATACTCCCATTGGGCCCGGCCCATATTCGACACATCCCGGTCCGGAGTTAAACGAATTTTAGCACTTTTTGAGGTATACGGTATCCGGGTGGAAAAGGTGGGCGCGAATCTACTGCATAGCCGGGGGCATCACCGGGGGGGGGGGGGCATCAAGCAGTAATAATACATGAGGCGAGTGGTAGGGTTTTCCGGCCCCGAACTTGGTATCATGCCGGTATGATGAGGAATTCTTTCCAGGCGACCGGTACGACGGTCACGGCATCGGATGATGCCATACCGTGCTCGAGCACTAACTGGAGCATGTAGGGATGTTTGAGACCGGGGATTATTGGCTGTGAAAAACAAACCATTTATAAGGAGGTGGGAGAAATGCCGGGGCTCGTATGGTACGGTATCATACGAGTACAGCGTGCACAGAATCCCGTGATGCCGTAACCCATAAAACATCGGGACCGGTATCGACACTATTTCATGATGGCATGGTAGGAGAAAGATTTTTTCGTCCATTCATTCATTCGATCAAAGCGCGTCAGGTTATCACGCCGCATGCTGCGGCTAAGGGTCATAAGCACTTATACCGTTCCGCACTTGTGTTCCATGAACTCCAGACCATCGGGAATACCTCCCAAATTCATGACTTTTACTGTATCATACAATACGCGCGAGGGAACAAGTGCATGAAGCACTATATCTCACCTTCATGAGCTAACTCTCGACAACCAATCTGCGCTAAACAGGCCCTCGTCCACCGCCTCCACCACCACCTCTTTGACGATAGGGCCCGGTTCAATCCCTTTCAATAGTTCACCTCCATCCCCGCCCTCGAACGCCACCATAGCCTCTTTAACTGCGGCTTCAATTCTGATCCTTGCATCGCCTTCAAGCCTTTTCGCCCCGCGATAGTAAACGCCCGCATTTTTGACCAAGACATCTCTGCTCTCCGCCGCAGCGGGGACGCTCAGCTTGGCCCTTAAGATTTCCACGTCCCCTCTTGCGATGTGAATCTCGGACTTGGCTGGCTCAAGCTTGGCTGCTGCAGACAAACTTTTTGCGGAAAGTGCGTAATGCCTCCAGGCCAAATTGGCCGCAGCACCCCCCTCCTCCGTCTTCTCTGAGGCGGCGGAGGCAAGCTGGATGTGAGCGTCGGCTTTATCGCATAATTCCTGAAAGCCTTGGGCTGTACCTTCGGAATTCGGAAAGGCTAAGTGGATGGCTGCCTCCCACCCGGCGAGGTCGGTCAGTCCTGCTCTAAAGCTAGCTTCTCCGAGCGATACCCCGAAATTGGCTTTGGCAAGTGCGACGTCCTGCTCTCGCCCTATCTCTTGGGATAGTGGGATTATCTTTGACGAGATCAGGGTTTCACCCATGGATTGTGCCCAGGATAATGACTTTCCTCCTAGGCTCGCTACCGCGCAGAGCGGGAGCAATGACGCACATGCATCTAGTTGAGCAAGTGCCGTGTCTAAGATTTGAGTCAATGTCACGGGGGTCTGTACGATCACCCATTGTGCGCTACCGCTTCCCGACCCTTCGCTCATTTGGTCGTCATCTCCCTGTCCCCCTTCGCTGGGGACGGGATTCTCGTGTTCGCTTGGGGGCTCGTCGGCATCCATGTCGGTGTCTCCTTCATCTCCAATACCGGTACCGGTACCGTTCCCTAGGCCGAGTGAGGCGTGCTGGGATTCCTGGACCTGAAGGCATTTCTGAAATACCTCTACCGCCTCGCACAAAAAGTTTGAAGCCTCGGACCGGACTTCGACAGGTGTGTTCCTATACTCGACTAGGGCTTCTGCAAGGCTACAGAGAACTTGCCCCGTATTACTAACGTATCCGGTTAGCTCTCCACGGATATTATCGAATTCGAATTGGATCGAATTGGAAAAGGACCCACAATAAGGCATCTTGATTCTCGGGGTTCAGAACCAGGCATTCCCTATGGCTCTGTACCGCCTTCTCTAATAGTGATCTCGGGGTTACGTCTGAAGGAGTGGGAAGCAGATTCGGATGTTGCGCTAGCTGGTACTGCAAACGTGCTCTATAGTACTCGAGTTAGCGAGCGAGCCACTTGTAACTTGGTGAACGGAAACTCAATCACCTATTATAAGTCGCATCAAAAGACCACTGATTCCTCTGTAACGCCGCCTCGTAACTCTCTATAGCCTTAATGTAAAACCTCCCAGCCTAGTATGATGCGCACCACCCATCCATCCCACAACGTGTCAATTCCACATTCCCCAAGTCACTATACGGGTAGACATAACACATAACAACATAACACACCTTAACTTTATCCCCAGCCCTCCACCGATCCCCAGACTCCTCCAATTCGATACCAGCTGGCAGGCAATTCCCGCATCATCAGTACCACACCGGGTTTCCAAGAGGAACCTCACTAACCGTCAAGGAATTCCTCAGAAGTCTCCGGGAGCTACGGTACCGGTTTTTGTGGGTTAGCTTAGCTTACTGTTCTGTGCTGCGGTTTGAGGGATTGGCGGTGGGCAGTGGTCGTGGTGATTGATGTGTGCATGCATGACTTACCTTCTTCTTCCGCTTGTTACTGCGAATGGGTGGGAGTCTACGTTTCGGCATTTGGGGGGTAAGAGAGAGGGGAAAATAAATAAAAGTGGGTTCACTTTATAGTAGGTAAGTATCATATCATAGCGGGAAGGAGGGAGGGAGGGAGGGGAAGATGAGGCTGAGAATTAAAGTTGTGGAGAGGAGCTTGGCGGAGGTGGTTGTCACATGTCCAGTCCTCCTAGGAAAACGTTACCGGGAGTCTACATACACTGTAGAAACCTATGATACGAACGAGAATTCGGGATGGGTATCATTAACTGCATACCCCCCCTCCTTGAACAATTACATAGAAAAAGCCGTACATGTACATGATCCGGTAGAGAAATCAAAGTATGAAACACTCGATCAAGTCATCAAGTCAATCCTCCATAACCTCCTCCCCGGCAACCTCCTTCCTCCCGGCCACAACCACCTCCACAGCTCCATCCAGCATGCCCAACCTTCCCTCCAACATTTTAACCAACTCCTCAATCTCCCGCCTCTGGGCTTCGATCTTCCCCATCAACTCGGTATTGCTCCCCTGCACGACCTCGATCTTGCCCGCAACCTCCTTCTGCGCGGCAAGTAGTAAAGGCGTGAGTTGTGCCGTGAGGATAGTAACCGGCGGTAGCGTAGAAGGACTATTTCGTAGATCAGCATATATGATACCACCACGGGAGAACAGAAAAGAAAGAAAGAAAGAAAGACAAAGCGGAACAAGATGGGGGTAAATACGAAACAGCAACCTCCCCGGGAGCAGCCTTGGCCTTACGCTCCTCCGCTTCCCTGGTCAATTCGTCGAGGGCATTCAGACCAGCCACCACGTTTCGTTCCTTCAGGATTGTCTCGTATTCCCTCTGTACAAATCATCCCCCCTTCATATTAGCCACACCTTCTTTTCTCCTCTACCACCCAGTCCAGTCCCCTCACGGAGCGGGAGAGAGAAAGCAGCGGGGTGTTATTATTGTTGTCGTTACTATTATACTTTAGCACTGCTCTCCCAAAACCCACACATTTGCTCCCAAGCGTTCCTGAGAACTTCCGGCGCGCGCCGCGCCGGTGTTGGGAAGCACGCGGCGAAGTTCTCGTACGAGCAGGTCTTTATGCTGCGATCGAGGGCCGCCGTGAAGATGTTGCGGAGGGCGGTTGCACGGACGCCTTCTGCTAACTCTTCCGGCTCTTGTTTGTCTTCCCGCTTCCCTGGGTCTGGATCTGGCTCTGTCGATGTGGGTAGTGGTGGTGGTTGCGGATTTGGATCGGACATTTGGCGCGTGGTTGCAGCACTGCGAGGGTTGGCGCGTTCTCTTTTTTTTTTGGCGGGGTGAAGTTGGGTTGCGGTTGGGGTTGGTGGTGGTATCATGTCATAGTGGTGGTGGTGGTGGTGGTTGTGGCGGCATTTCCAATGATCCCGCCGAGTATAATGTCTTGCCCGATACTCCTCCAAGTTTGTACGAAAAGGTCGCGTGGCCCAATGGCAAGGCGCTTGACTACGACTTCAACGGATATCAAGAGATTGCAGGTTCGATCCCTGCCGCGATCATTTTGACAGTTTTTTTTTTTTTTAATATTCTCTTCTGGCAACGTAGGTGAATTTATATTTACCGGTACCCACTCGGTGAGCCAAATCCATAAGCGATCGGATGTGATATTTGGGGGAATAGTTGCCGTAGCATGAATCTCATGCGACTCGTCATCCTCTCTTTATTTCTTGGATACCGGTTAGGGGTTACAAGAAAATTGCCAGTTAAAGAGGTTTTCCTCGTCTCGAGCTAATTATTAACCCCGCAGCTCTGCGCGAAAAGTGACCAAGTGGCCAAGCATCGGAGCCTCAAGGAGCAAAACCACCAGCCACCAGGACTGGGCTTAACTTAGGCCTCCGATAACTAAGGTACTACCAAGTTAACATGGGCCGGGGGGGGGGGGGGGTCAACAAACAGAGGGGCTCAACAGACCAAATGGAACCACCGTTCACCAAGGCCTTTTTAATGTATTGTTCACTGAGCCCCCCCTGTTTGCTGAGTCCTCCCCTATGTTATATTTGTAGTAGTGGGACGGGACGCCTGAAAACTTCGCGAGTGACCACGTGTGAACTACGAATTATGCTTTCATCGTATGATACATAGCAGAGCATTCTTCTTTTTCACCCCCTTCCCACCGGCCCTCCAATTACCGTCCCAAACGACTCGAAAAAGCGGAAGGAAAAGTGGGGAAGGAAAAAAAGACAACCGTTCCATTCTGAATCCCGTGAGTATCATCATGAAAAACCACTCATTACCTCGATGCAAACCGCATAGAAATCTTGGAGACGGGGGAATCAAAGAAATGAATGAGGAAGAAGAAAATCGCTTGATAACAGAGCTGGGAATAGAGGGAAACACCGGGACCAGAAAGGGATCAAGAACAATAACTGGAAAAAATGGAAAAAAAAAAGAAAGAAAAAATGGAAATAGAGGGTAAGATCTATACATAAGTATGATAGTAGTAGCCTTGGAGAAACACACAGCGAACAATCGGCACCACCACCACGGCTCTTAACTCTTCCTCCTGCTATAAAGCGTGGAAGGATGTCATGCCGTATGCACCTTGTTACCAAATCCCAACGAGCTCTCCAGCTTCATGCCCAACGACAACTAAAATCCGAGCCCCCTAATATAAAATGCACCCCTTACATAACCTAACACTTCAGTAATCCATCCCCACATCCACTGAAGCGTATCCCACATAGCCCGAGCAAGAAACGCTTCTCGTTCAACTTAGTTGGTCTCGTCTCTGATAAGAGCAACAATCATACTGTATAGGTAGAAGAAGAACATGACTAGGTGAAAGCCGAGTTTGATAAAAGATTCCTAAAATTCACCATGATAGGTGGTTAGCGAATAAACAGGATGTTAAATATTATAGATAAGACATTTTACCTTCTTGTGCTTGTTTAGCGTTCGGAAGATCTCCGTAGCATCTAGGAGATGAGCATTATCCAAAATCCTATTCAATAAATTAGCCAAGTGTTGAAGGTAAAAAAGGGTGTTTAAAACACTTCTAAATCCTGCCTCGCAATGACGGCCAATCACGTCATAGGGGTCATAAGGACGCAGGCTTCCAGAAAAGAAACGATAAAAGGAAGAAACATCCAAAAAAAATCAATGAAAGTGCATACTTCTTAACGTTAAATACCACGAGCGGGAGATTGAGTAGTAGTGCGAGCCAGTACCCATTAACCAAGAATAAAGCGGTGAGGAAAGCGTGGACAGCGGCTTCAGGGACGATGTAGGTGTTGAGGCGGTTGCAAAGGTCGATGGGGTTGATGTAATCGCATTCAAGGTCCGAGTACCTGAACCGAACCAAGACGTCAGCTTCCGAACAATAAACGGGAAAGGGAAGCCTCATCAGTTGAGGAGGGCTTGATATATATACGGACATTATGGTAAAGAAGACTTGGAGAAATAGGTTGACGGCATTTAATAATACCGCCAGAAGGTATAGCCACGCTTCGCCGGACATAATGATCCCTAATTATTCTTTTCGGGTCGTTGATCGTTCCGTCGTTGATTAAGCGCGCGATACGTAAAGACGTTAGTGAGGGAAAAGGCAGAGATAAGGGCAAACAGATCGTAGAATGCAACAATCCGCCAGGTTGAAAGACTAGGCCGCAGTGGCAATGAGAGTTAGTGATCTGTCCTGTCGGGTTGAGAAACGATTTTGCTTAAAGACAGATTTACTTACGGAAGGGAGGCGGAAGGTGGAAGGCAGCGAGAATGGGGTGGATGAAGCAAGAAAGAGACTGTTGTGTCAGGAAGGGAAAGAAGGTTTTCGAAAGAAAAGCAAGAGGAAAAAGCACGGAGGTGCTCCCTGGCCAAAGACATCAATCAGGGATTAAAGATCCCAGCTCACGGCTAAATTTGTCAGAATTATCAGTTACCCTCTCTTCCATCATAGCTGTTGCATCCACCTTCGTCGTCCTGTATTTTCAAATGCTCTGCTCGGTGGCGCTCCGTTCCATTACTTATCAAAGGTGTGCCAGTAATGATTATATAAGGATACTGTTAAGTTCGCTGAAATTCTCTTTATTCCTGTTTTATTGTGATAACCTGTCAACTTTTAGCTCTATGGGTCGCTCGGAGGATTGTACCCATTAGTTTTCTTTGGACTGGTGTCGCATGCGAATCATGAAAGATCACTCGAAATGGTTGACCTATGATTTCGAGTAAACACCTGGCGTTTCTACAATTTCCGGCACCAGGGCCCGCTTTCTCGTTGATCGAGTTATTTTGCTGTACCCTATACCTGCAATGGTTTTATGTGTCCGGAATAGGGTATCCACAAAACTTTTAAGTTGTATTAACTCCATCGTAGAACAGCCCATCAATGTTGTGATGATTTGTCAGGTTATTCTGCGGGGATAACGGGAAGGTATGTATTTCTAGTCATTGCAAGTAGTGGTTGCGGTCGGGGCATCACCAGAGTATATCGCTCTTGAGAAAGTATCATACCTGGTTCTTTAACCTTGAAAAGACCGTGAGGCCACTAAAGCTTGATGGTGTAGAGTAAGGTAAAGTTCATACGTCCGTCGGTATATGAGGAATGGGATGGGGCAGAAACACTTGTTGGCTGATGTCAAAGTTATTGAGGAGGGGGAAACCAGAGTTCCCTTGGTGGGTTAATAGGAGATTTGCGTAATTGAGAGTTAGGGGTGGATTAATAGGTATGGGCGGCAGCTCTGTTGGTTGTTTTGTTTGATTCATATACTTAGCTACCCCTAGAAACACGGTTTCATAGGGGCTTCCGGTGTTCTTCCGTATTTGGGGATAATGGCATTTGGTTGGCGATGCTCTGGTAATGTAAGGGCTCTCGGCCTGTGCTGTTTGTGCGAATTCTATGATGTGTGCCCCACTTTTATTGTTAGATTTTGATAAACACTGACATGCAAGATGCTATTGTCGGGAATACTCTCTAACGCTTATTGGATATCGGTTTTGAGAGTGAATTGTGGGGGGGGGGGGTGACGGTAGTCATGAGTATTTTGTGGTGGTGTGCCCTCATGCATAGAAACGCCGGAAATAAAGCTGGTAAAGGACTCCGAAATACTCATCACTTTCCGCAATCTCCTGCGCAGTCGCTAACCAGTGGTCTAGAGTCGTCCAGGGACTGCTATGCTGGCTGAAATCCAGAACCGTGTAATATATCTAAAATTATGTAGAGTTGGGTCATGTTAATGCAATACTTAGGGAGCGATGAAGAGGGTCTGGAGTGGGTGTTATTTCTGTTTGAAAGACCTTTCCACCTCAGTATTATCGATTTATTGGTAGTGCTACACGGATGTCGAATATGAGTTTCTCTATGCTCAACTTGGCCCTAAAATGAAGAACTTGGACGAGTATAATCACACTACCAGTGCCGGAGCCCCGCTGGACCCAATGGAATTGTGGGGAGTTAAGTCTAGTTTATTACTGGGGTACTCCTCATACCGAAAATCGGGCCTTTAGGCTGCTCCTTGGTCTTTGGCATTTCCTTGCTCGCATTTCGCACGATACAGGGACCGACTGTGCTATCTACAGTACTTGCAATGTGACCTATAGACGAAACTTTTAGTGAGGTTGGAGGAAGCACCACTTCGGATATCCACGCCTGTAATAGATGAATGAACAAAAGATACAAATATGATAATGTGCTGTCAATACACCTACGGGGCGTCATATGTGGAAAATCGACTGAAGTTAAGATCCGCTGGGGAATGCAAAGGTTACATAATCAGGCTGTCTGAGGGGCCCTGAGGTTAAGGCTTCAGGGCATTCAGGGTTTCCATCCAAGCTACTGAAGAATTTGGTGAATTCGGGAATGGGCAAAACACACCAAGAAAGATTAGTAAGTAGAGCCCGGTACAGCATGCTTTTGAATGGTGGGATCGATCCTCATGATTACTATAGTTGGGGGCTGGTGGGGTGCATGATGTCTGATGAGTAGCAGGGTGAGGCGTCAAAGAGTGCCTATTAGGATTGAAGTGGAGAAATTGCGGGGAAATTCAAATATGATCTTGAAGAAATACCAGTGAGTAGTGTGCATATCACAAGCCGATGCACGCCAATGCTCTGGGGTTGGAAATACCCTCTGGGGCGCCATTTCGGGTGGACCTAAAGCATGGTGCTCTAGGAAGTGCTCATCCGTAGTTCCTGGGCGGAACTCATGGTTGGTCGCCCACCGTGCAGGCGCGCTTCCCCGCAAAACCACACCAGATTGGGGGGGACTGACGTGAGAAATTCGAGTTCACTGTTAACCCTGTTATGAATTCCCACCAAATTCTAAATTCAAGTAGGCGGGAATCTGGGGATCAATATTCCGCTGCTTACACCATTGATGGACCTGGGGGTCCCCTGGTATGAGATCGCTTGTGTAGATCCAGTTTAAGCACCTGTAATTTATGCGGCAACTCATATAACGAGGCACTTATTTCTAAAATATTCGATTCCAGAAGTTCACGCAGGTTACAACACTGCATTATTTTCTGAAGTCTTGACATTCCTGTTATGCGTACAGCAAGATGTTTCACTGAGGAGGGGACAGCTGTAATTTACCGGTAATTGGACAATGTCTGGTCATGATGTAAACCTATGAAAATCATTATTTTTAGTGCAAATGCACGGCGAACAATCAGGTATATCACTGAGCTGCACGGCTTGGAAGCAAAGGAGGCTTGCACTGTATATGGCAGGACTTGTGTGTAATGATAAAGATGAGCTATGGGGAGGAAGAATGATGATGATAGTGATGAAGTTGAGGTAAGGTGCCCACCACTGGCTGTATGCTCACGGCGTCCAGCTTGGCACGACGACACCGGCATCATATCCAGATCCTTTGGGCAACCTCCGAGGATGACAAGGGTAACCAGGCTGCTGTCCAGGCGGCACTTTCGGTACCGGTATCATGCTCCTCCACTGTTGCCTGGGTTCTGAGAGGTGAGAAGGCTGAGCTGAGCACTCACAGAGGTTTTGGAAACTTATAGAAAGTTGTGGGCGCTGGGCAGGGGGTTGTAAAGTACTAATGTTTGGTGGCGATAAGATAAGTTTAGGATGTTGAAAAGCGCAGGTACTCGAGTGCGAAAAAGGTAGGGAAAAAAAAGTATTTCACAGTGACTTTGAATAATGAAAAAAATTCACAAATTGGGACGAAATCTTGCACCATCAGGGGAAAGAGTGTAAGACCGCTCCAATCAGAGCAATTCCAGCATCTTCTCTGGTTCTTTGAGTTTCTTTGCAGCGGGGCTTTATTTGGTGGGGCTATCCCCTGCACCCCGTTTTTGCGGCTTTGTTGGAGGGTGTGGAAACTACTAGAATGTGCGGTGCGGACGAGTCTTGGCACCAGGACTCCCCCTCTAAATTCACCACCGCTTCGCCCAACCTCTCTCCTCTTCCTCTCTCCCCCTCAGAATATTCATCGTCTAGAAAAACACTCTCGACTTTTCTCAGAGCTCAATCAATTTCTCCTGCGTCTCCTCATCCTCCTCTCTATTTCCCTGCACACCTAGAGATCTATAGACTCGAGAAGGTATGCTATTATTCACCTCGCACTCTTTGCCTTATCCAGGTTGTTTGCTCCTTCTCGATGGGCATCTTGCTGTTCTGTGGAGAGGCTACCGGGGATCCATCCGCCTGTTTTCCTTAAACGTTTCGGGTTCACGGTTAGACTAATTTGATATCCGTCCGCAGATAGCAAACAACCATTGCCATGGCTGAAACTTTCGAATTTCAAGCTGAGATCTCTCAGTTGCTCTCCCTCATTATCAATACTGTATACTCAAATAAGGGTACGACTTTTGAGCCTGGGTTTTTTTGGTTGTTCATAGACTTACCTCTGATTTAGAGATTTTCCTCCGAGAATTGATTTCCAATGCCTCGGACGCTTTGGACAAGATTCGCTACATTTCTCTTTCCGACCCTAGCGCCTTGGACGAGGAGAAGGATCTGAAAATACACATTATTCCTAACAAAGAGGCTAAGACTCTTACAATGTATGCTCCTTGATTTTTATTGAAGCTTCTTTAGTAGTGCTGACAGACATTTTGAATTTAGTCTTGATACTGGTATCGGCTTTACCAAGTCTGATTTGGTGAACAATCTTGGTACCATTGCCCGCTCTGGTACAAAGCAATTCATGGAGGCCCTATCCGCAGGTGCTGATATCTCCATGATTGGTCAATTTGGTGTTGGTTTTTACTCTGCATATCTTGTTGCCGATAAGGTGGAGGTTGTTACCAAGTCGAACGAAGATGGTTGGTTCCTCACTTGCCGCTTCATCTTTTTTTTAAAGCTAACCCAATTATAGAACAATACGTCTGGGAGTCGGCCGCTGGTGGCTCCTTCACCATCAAAATGGATGAGTCCGGAGAGAAAATTTCGCGTGGTACCAAGATTATCCTTCATATCAAGGACGGTTTGCAGGAGTATCTCGAGGAGTCTAAGATTAAGGAGATCGTGAAGAAGCACTCCGAGTTCATCTCATACCCCATCTTCCTCCACGTTACCAAGGAGGTTGAGAGGGAGGTTCCTGATGAGGATGAGGAGGAAGAGAAGACTGAGGAGGGTGATGATAAGAAGCCCAAGATCGAAGAGGTTTGTTTGATTATTCCGTATTATTATTTCCGCTTATTCTAACATTTTGCGTAGGTCGACGAGGAGGAGGAAAAGAAGGAGAAAAAGACTAAGAAGGTGAAGGAGACCAAGGAAGAGGAAGAGGAGTTGAACAAGACAAAGCCCATCTGGACCCGTAATCCTTCCGATATCACTACTGAGGAATATGCCAGCTTCTACAAGTCTTTATCCAACGACTGGGAAGATCATCTTGCTGTCAAGCATTTCTCGGTTGAGGGTCAGCTTGAGTTCCGCGCTATTCTTTTCGTCCCTAAGCGTGCTCCTTTCGACTTGTTCGAGACCAAACGCTCCAAGAACAACATCAAGCTCTACGTCCGCCGTGTATTCATTACTGACGACTGTACTGATTTGATTCCGGAATGGCTTGGTTTTATCAAGGGAGTTGTCGATTCCGAGGATCTCCCACTCAACTTGTCTCGTGAGACTCTCCAGCAGAACAAGATCTTGAAGGTTATCAAGAAAAACATTGTCAAGAAGACTCTTGAAATGTTCAACGAGATCTCCGAGGACCGCGAGCAGTTCGACAAGTTCTACACTGCCTTTAGCAAGAACATCAAGCTTGGTATTCACGAGGATGCCCAAAACCGTCCTGCCCTTGCCAAACTTCTCCGCTTCAACTCTACCAAGAATGGGGATGACGCCACATCTTTGGCTGACTACGTTACCCGCATGCCCGAACACCAGAAGCAGATGTACTACATCACTGGTGAGTCTTTGAAAGCGGTTTCAAAGTCTCCCTTCTTGGACGCTCTCAAAGCCAAGGACTTTGAGGTTCTCTTCTTGGTCGACCCCATTGATGAATACGCTATGACTCAACTCAAGGAATTTGATGGCAAGAAGTTGGTTGATATCACGAAGGACTTCGAACTCGAGGAAACTGAAGAGGAGAAGAAGCAGCGTGAGGAGGAGGAGAAAGCCTTCGAGGGATTGGCTAAGACTCTCAAGGAGGTTCTCGGTGAGAAGGTCGAGAAGGTTGTTGTCTCCCACAAGTTGGTTGACGCCCCTGCCGCCATCCGCACCGGTCAGTTTGGTTGGTCTGCCAATATGGAGCGTATCATGAAGTCACAAGCCCTACGTGGTAAGTTCAACTTCTTTCAGCGTTTGTTCCGGAAATATTCTGATATTAATTGAACTAGATACTTCAATGAGTTCGTACATGGCATCCAAGAAGACCTTTGAAATCTCTCCTAAATCACCTATCATCAGGGCCTTGAAAGCGAAGGCTGAGGAGGAAGGTGGTTCCAAGGCCGTCGCTAGCATCTCCACCCTCTTATATGAGACTGCGATGTTGACTTCTGGCTTCACCCTCGAGGAGCCTAATGCCTTTGCTCAGCGGGTCAACCGCCTCATCTCTCTTGGTCTCCAAATTGAGGAGAATGATGAATGTGACGAGCCTGAGCCTGAGGCAGAGGCAGCTCCGGATGCCGAATCTTCGGCAGTTCCTGAGAGCTCTATGGAGGAGGTTGACTAAACTTAATGATTTACGTTTCCTTCTTCAAATAAAAAAGTTTCTCTATTTCTTTTCGTGTACTTTTTTTTCTTCCTATCCTTCGGTTGGTAGGGCGATGGACGAACAGCAGATATAGGGTAACGGATTTCATTTTCTCTCGGGGTTTCCCGCTTGTATCCCTTTCTAATGTATTTCTTACCAAAGAAATCATTCATTAAGTGCATCGAGGACTGGAGTGGTGAATACCATTTGTGTCTAAAGGTTGAAATTAATTGAATGCTATGGCGTTTATCTGAGCTCTATGGTTTCGATGCCACAATATCGTAGCTTGTAAGTGTTGACAGTAACATACTACCATCTCCCGGGCTGGCCTATTGTAGAGTCTGGAGATTTGGAATGGATGAATTACCTAAAAGTCTTACCTGCAATATTGTAAGTGTACGGTACTGTACAGTACAGTACCGCATCGTCGGTCATCCCCCCAAAGTATCATATGGGTGCCGGGTATGATACCGCATTTAAATTCATGGCACTCCTGTTGTATACGAGTACTATCAGAACCATCAGTCCTCCGCCGAGACAAGGCCTCGCTCCAGGTCCTTATGCTCGGGTACAGTGGTGGCGGGCATACGAAATCGGTCTTGTATGATATTAGAGGAAACCGCAATCGTCAATCAAGCATTAACTGTACTGTAGAGTACTGTACCTGCACCATTTACACACCACAGGGAAAGTACTGTACAGAAACGGGGAGCTTCCCACGGACCTACCCGGGAATCGCTCCTTCAATCCTACCGGCTCTAGCTTTTTTTTTTTTTGCCCGGATTGAACGGGGACTGCTCAAGAGGCGCAGATTTTGTATGAGGAGGGGTATAATATAACGTCATATCATACTCCTGAGCACGCAGGGCGGGTTTTGGGTGACCGGCGTATAATAGTTCTCTCGGGGCTGCCGGGCGTGCAGATTCTCCGGATGTCATAATACCATATGATACTTTCGGGGTTTTGCAAGTATGACAGGGTAAGTTAAGGGTAGATCTTCTGACTGACTTGGATATGCCGCAGACCCGCTGCGATCAGCCCCTTCGTGTCTCGCGGCGGGGCGGGGAGTGGGTTGTGGCGGCGCTGTCTCTGGGGACAGTGCACTATATCCCGGGGCGGTACTGCATTTGGGCCGTCTTTTGGGTTCTACTGTGGCTATTCCCTCTATCCACAGCGACACGTTTGTTTGTTGGCATTTTTGGAGTTCCGTCAGAATTTGGAGAGGTCACATTTCATTAAATCATCAACCTACCATAGCCTAGCCTTAACGACAAGAAATAACTCTATCATTATCGCAGCTTTGTGTTAGAAAAAACATGTGCCAAAAGCCGACGCCTTTCTATCACGAAGAAGATGAACAAGACAGTAAGTAACATGTACATGCCCGAGAGGGAATGAGAAGGTAACAAAAACTAAGCAACTGCTCGGGTATCTTGCCGAGTGAGAAGGTATGAACTTCTTAAAAAAAAAATGCCCGCTCATTCCTCAGGTTCTTACAAAGAGCGTGTCACCCAGGGATACGAAATGTGCCTATGGGATATTGGGGGCAGCTCCCCGCTTACCCCTATCAGGATCCCAGTTGTAATACCCCTTCATAGCGATACAATAAAGTGAGTGCTTATGCCAACTTTCTATACCGGTATCTGCGTATTAGCCATGGCCCGCGAAAAATATAGTTAATATCTTCCCAAAACATACTCCTCTGGCAATCAATATTGCAAAAGTAGCTCTGTCCACACCCCTGGCATCTCTTGAGCCTACCATAATGTCTGGTACCGTTTACATCCGGAGATCGTAATTGCTCCCAGATCCCACAGCCCCAACAAACCCTTGAGCAGGCAAAATCTGGAAGAAGAACTCTAACCTCTTGAGCACATGGTTCGGCAAGGGTGTATCCGGTTCTTGCGAGGATGCCTTGGGCTTCGAGTTGTCTCAGGATGCTAAGGTGGTAGGAGACACTGGTTTTGTGCCAAAAGTGGATCACCCCAGGGCAATAAGAGGGACATTCTTGAGCTGCGGGCGGTGTCAGAAGCCGGGATCAATAGACAGTGGAGCACTGTTTCTGAAAGGGAAAGGGGGAAGTGAGGTCTATCGTACTTGTGTCAGCCGTAAGAAGGCCCAGAACGTCCTCCTGACCAGGGCGGAACGGGTTCCTGGCAGCGTGAACCAAAAGCACGGGCGGGTTCTTCTTCCTGCAGCAATAGTTGTCTGGAAATAGCCCTAGGGTAACTGGAACCGGGTTGACTATCGGATTTTTGCTCGACGGGCGAGTCCCGGGTGGAGGTAGCATGGGATGCTCAACCCCGAAGAAACGAAGTGGTGCTAGAAGCTTCGGGTTTGGGGTCAACCCGTCTGAGACGGAATCGACTTGGGTCGCAGGAACTGTGCCCAGAGTATAGGGGCAGATGAATATGGACTGGTTAGATTCAATTGATTGGCTTGTGCGAGGTGGGTGGGGCATATAGGCAGGTTGGGTAGGAGGTGCGATGGAGGTGGAAGGAATGAGAGAATAGGAGAGATGCGCCGAGCCCTTTTCGCCCCCTGTAGAAGAATTCATTCTGATTTCGGCCACTGTTCTTGCTTCCCTGGTCTCCGCGTTTATACCTGTGAAAATGGGGGGGATGGAGGACGAGATGCAAAGAAGGGCAGGTAGGTTGATGGAGGAGAGAGCTCGGATGGAGGGAAATTGGTATGCGTAATCATTTCTGAGAACACGCACCGGTATACGGGGGCAGGTGTTTGGGTGACCCCTATCGAACCCGGCTCTCGCGGATCCGTGCTAGCATCATGGTTTTCCAGCAGCAGTATGGGACTGATCGCTTCGTGGGATAGCAGGACCCATGCTTTCCACAGACAGAGCGTTGTGTTGCACGTTAACAGCGGGTCCGTTATCTGCACACTTGTGATACTTTATGGATTTAACACTGGAGTGGAGGTAACCTTGATAGATGGTATAAACAATCGATCTCTTGAAGGCTCTTGTCCTGTTATCCGCAAAATTTAGTAGTAACGACGACGGTACAAGGTGGAACGGATTCCGCAGTGACCGTGACCCATGACTGCCGGTACCCCTCGTCCCAAAGCCCTGAAGTGTGAGATATCAACGGAACAAGAGAAGCCATTAAGAACCCAGGGTTATGGTTCGGTCTGCAGCGTCCTAGCCATTCAGGAACCTAGTCCCCAGACCTCTAATCTCTAGGGCCCTCCGGTCGTTTTTGATCCTTTCTGGTTGCACCGTCCTCATGCACACGGGGGGGTCCGCTTGCTCGAGTATAGGGTATCATACCATTATATAATGTTGGGCGGGTCTCGCGCGAGTTGAAGCCCCGTCGATGGTATGATCGCAACTCTGCGTCCGACATCCCCAGCCTCCTTTATCAGCTGTAGGCCTTACATGTTGGTAACGGTGCTCGCAGAACTCCATTGTTTGCATGCATCCTGCCGCATTGCATAACACATCACTAACACCGTTGCATGGGAATTTCATGCCAGCAGGGGATAGGATTGGCAGAGCAATCTGCCAATCAAGCAACGCATTGAAAGCCCGTAATTGCGAACCCCAAAGCACAGGGGCTGCTAAGCCATAGCTCCAGCCAGCGCATAAACGATACTTCAATCGGGACCAGAGCCCAAAAAATTTGCTTGAGATGCGAGTGAGAAAACATGACTTTTTATGCTGAACGGAACAAGCCGTTTACTCCAATCATTAGCCGATCTTCGATGCATGCAAGATTCGTGTCTTGTGTGAAGTGGCTGGATTGGTCAAGAGTGGGAGATCAAGGGCGGAGGACCGGACAAAAAGCCTCGTACGTAGGTCCTCCCGGGATACATATTGGGATCGGAAGGGCTGTGTGATGCGAGCAGACTTTGAGATAAATATCTTGAACGGGGTGGGATAATGATCTCACCTTACTGTCGAAAAGGTTATGCGATTTTACCTCGATTTGGTGGGATGGTGGTCGGTTCCCTCGACCACGGGCAGTGGTGAGAGAGCTAGGGTATGTGCAGAATCCCGGGATGGTCTACGGCGCTCCTGGAGGAAAAAGTACTCAATCGCCCTGAGGCCCAAGGGGCGAGAAGCACAACAGGTCTCATCCGTGAGGTATCGGATCATAACACACAGCGTCGGAGAACTCTCCTTGGGCTGGAGGGACGAGGTAACTCGAGTAATCTATGAAAATTTCGCGTCGCCAGTGCATCCACCCTCAACTTGAACCGCCGCCCTTGGCCCCCCACGAACCGTAAGTTGGCGCCAGAAGGGGTTACCGCATCGTACTTTACGAGTAACCGCTGATTGGATTCTCGTAAGTTATGATTCACACTCCCCGTTTCTCCCGGGCTTGAAACAACTTCCACCTCTCCCGCCCCCCGCTATTGATCACTACCCACCCGCCATTCTCCTGCTGTTTCTTCTCTCCCCTTTCGGATAGAAAAACAAAAGAAAAACTCTCCTCCGGACGTTTAAGCCACCCTTTCTTTCTCCTTCCCCTCCCTCCTCTCCTCCTATCGCCCTTTGGCTCGTTTCCCCCCAGCACAAATCGACACGGCTTTCGTTGGTCTCTCCGCTGTGCGTTGTGCCGATTTTGCTCCCCCTCTCGAACTCCCGTGCTCGCTGTGCCTCCAAAAATAGACCCGCTGGCGTCACATTCCGACCTGCCGAATCCGCAACAACGCCCTGAACACCTCCAACATCAACAGCAGCAGAACCCTCTCCACCAGAGCCACCCAGCCCCACAGGAAATACTCTGCACCGTCACCTCCCTTCTCTGGGATTCTAGGTTTACCTCCGCTAGGCGTCAGCACTTCCCGCCCAAACGCTTGGACTTCGCCTCACCCTTTGGCCCGCTAACCCCCGCTTCAGAGAGTAGCAGGGAGGACACGGAAGACGAGGAAGGGGATTCGGTTTTTTCGGAGGCAGAGTCGGGAACGGACCGAGAAGATTGCGAGGAAAGGTTTCGAGAGAGTAGAAGGACTGCTCCGGAGCAGAAGGGCCCCAGTGCACCCGTTGGAGAAGTAACTATGGACCAAACTGGTAAACGTCATCCGAGCTCTTTCCAGCAGCTGGAGAAACTGGGCGAGGGGACGTATGCGACGGTAGGATCTGCGCTTTCATGTTTGTCTTTGTGTTCTTGCTGTATCACGAGATTTTCGGACGAAACTAATCGGGCACCCACGCTCCCAGGTATTCAAGGGAAGGAACCGGCAGACCGGAGAGTTGGTGGCTCTAAAGGAGATCCACCTCGATAGCGAGGAGGGAACACCCTCAACCGCGATCCGCGAAATCAGTTTGATGAAGGAACTTAAACACGAGAATATCGTTTCGCTCCACGATGTGATACACACCGAATCCAAGCTTATGCTGGTTTTTGAATTCATGGATCGGGATCTCAAGAAGTACATGGATTACCGCGGCGACCGCGGGGCTCTTGACTACGTTACGATCAAGTCTTTCATGCACCAGCTCCTCCAGGGGATCGCCTTTTGCCACGATAACCGCGTTTTGCACAGGGATCTGAAGCCGCAAAACCTTCTTATCAATAACAAAGGGATGCTCAAACTTGCCGATTTCGGCCTTGCCAGAGCCTTTGGTATCCCGGTTAACACCTTCTCAAACGAAGTTGTAACTTTATGGTACCGTGCGCCGGATGTACTCCTTGGCTCCAGGACATACAACACAAGTATAGATATCTGGTCCGCAGGGTGCATCATGGCCGAAATGTACACCGGAAGACCGCTCTTCCCCGGGACCACCAACGAGGATCAATTGCAGAAGATATTCCGTCTAATGGGAACCCCCTCCGAGCGCTCCTGGCCTGGGATCTCACAGTACCCGGAGTACAGAAATAATTTCCACATCTACGCTACCCAGGACCTCCGCATGATCCTTCCGCAGATTGACCCTATGGGCCTAGACCTGCTGAGCCGAATGCTGCAATTGAGACCCGAAATGAGAATTAGCGCCAAGGACGCTCTCAGGCACCCCTGGTTCGCTGATCTAAAGCAACTCCGCGCAGGTATCATGCAAGGTCAACAGCAAGCAGGTGCAGAGAGGGCAAGGTTGGAGGCAGCTGCAAGGGCGCAACAGCAGCAGGGGATGGGGATAGGCGGTGGTATGGGAGGACCGGTTTACTAGGAGAGGGTTGCGACTACGGTTTCACTATGGTTCTGATAAGGGTATTAGATGGTCCCGGGATCTCTGGCGTTGTCCAGGACGTATGGGTGGTTTTGAAGGGAGTTCTTTGGGGGCTTGTGCTATTTCTGTTGTTTGCTCAGGATCTCTTTCCTTCCATCACTTCACTTCCTCTTTCCCCTAGGCGCACTTTCCATCCCTCCTTAGTTTGATTTTATATCTCCATCCCTATTGTATTTCTGTTTGGTGGAGTGTTTTGCTCGAATCTCACTTTCGTGTTTGCTCTTCCACCCATGCTATGTTTCCGGGCTTACCCCTTGCCAGTCCTATTGTGAACCTTCCCTGGCAGGGATTGCCCACCTTGGAACAAGGGGCAGGGAAAAAAGAAAAAAGAAGGTGGGTAGTGTTGGCTTCCTGGGCCGCGGTTATTTGTTAGGCATGTAAAGTTAGCTTTCGCTTGTTATTTTCATTTGTTTCCCCACGACTGTGATCTGGGGGCTAGGGATATTCCGGAAAGGGGGGAATAAAATTATGAGAAACGATACTTATTCTACGAGCGTGGGTCCTCTGGGGGGTTTTTTTTTTCGTCGCCGCTGTCGTACCGTTCCTTCTCCTTCCTCCCGATTTCTGCTCGAGGAGGGGGCAGCTGTTCTCCCAAACGCAATCGCCAAATTGCGATGTGCGCGTCACCAGCCGTGTCGGGGTTTGAAACACTAATGCTGAACCGGGCCTCCGTGACAGCAATCCGCCTGATTGGGTTATCGTTCGAGGGCGTTAATTAAAGCCGGTACTTGCCGTGCGCTCCTGTGTCATTTCCTTCGGGCAATGGAACTCAACGGCATGACCTGCGCGCCCAAATTGCATCTTTTCGTTGGACGTTGCCGAGTTTGAAATAATGATGCCTCCAGTATATCCACTTGTAACATACCGGACCGGGAAGAGTGTTAGACGTACTCGAGTAGCAGTGAACCGCTTTGTATGTGAACTTTGCTCAAATCCTCGCTGTAAGAGTTTCCACAGAATCGCATCTCCGAATCCAGCTTAGAAACTACCTTTTTCATCCTGTGCTATCGGCAATAATTCTCTACTCTTCCGGAAGTGTCCCCCCCCCCACTTGTAGACGTCAATTGAGTTTAGTACTGTAGATATAATATCAGCGTGGTCAAGACTTCGAGTGATCTTTAATGAAGCCAGCGATCTTTGTATGAGCGTCAAATCAGGGTGGGGGGGAGTATGATAGAGATACCATACCGGTACGGCAACCCGATGTATGGTATTATACGTCGTGGCCGATACTGGGGCTTATCATACAGTACCAATACAGCATGGAGGCATAATACGGACTGGAGCCTTCGATGTTCACGATTCGCACATGGGCTGATCACAATTCGTCGAGAGTAGAATCCTCTGCTAGGAGGAGTAGGATGAGGAGGACGGGCGGTATAATTTATATCCCCCCCACCCCTCCCCCCACATCATGTCCACTTAATCCCCTTTCTTCACCTCACGAATACAAAACCTTTACGAGCAGAAAGAAATGGGAAAAGAACATTTTACCAGAGGAATTTTCAAAGAGGTGAATGGATCGGGATGAGGGTTATAGAGTACAGTGGGTAGCATTGTGTGAGGTATACAATGAGTAGTAATGATCAAGATTGGAAGGAATATAATCGGTAGTGGTATTATATAAGGCTGTATGATACTATACTGTATGAGCCACTCAACCGTACCGTAACTGGTCCATCCGGATAGGACAGCAATCCCCTTTCTTTCTCGGATGGGGAGCGGGTTCTGAATTCGATATTAGTACGGTACGATGCCTGGTCGTTCCTGGACAATGCCGCGGTGTGTTTTGTCCATCCACTTGGGGATGTCCGGAAAGTGTGTATGTATGTAACTTAACTCGGCCATGTATGAAAACGGTAACAGCATGTGATGGAACTTTTCAATGTGTCTGTGGACGCGGGGGGGTGGGGACGTTGCTTGTATGTTTCTTCGTTCGTTCGTTCGTTCGTGGCATTATAATCCATCCTTGTGCCGTAGCAGTCGTGAGTTAATTCGCCGCAAAACGAGGGATCAAGATCCATCCAGACGGCTGCAGTTCACCGGTACCGCACCCGCAGTGTTCCCTTTCGAGCTTCCGGAGTTCGTTATATCTATTTGGAGATGTATATATACATCTCCTATCCGGTCGTTAGCCATCATTACCAGCATCTACCATTAATACTTCATTCATCCCTTTACAGCATCATACTTCGAAGGTTGAATGCTTTGTGGACGTGTGGGGATTTGCTGCCTTGAGTTGTTGTAGTCTAGCTGTTCAACTCCAATTCGACTGCGAGGAGTGATTCACGGCAGCATTAGCATAGTACTCGTACTGTACAAGAAGGGTTTCCTGTCATGACGATTATTATTATTATTATTATTGATGTATTACCCTGCATGCGTCATTATCCTGTCGGTAACATTGCCCTGCCATGCTCTGTGTGATATCTCCTGTGAGGGAGTATGGGATGATGGTGGCTTGCCGTAAGTTTACCGTAACTTGATGCCGGCGTGAATGCTTGGGCCAGGCTGGACTAGATGTGATATATCCGTCACGTGAAGTATGATGCAGTAAGCAAAAAGCACCACCACCGTTATATTGCATCGTTTTTGTTTGATCGTACTTCACGTGACGGATAATAACTATCAATCTATCTGTAGCAAAGTCGTACCGTATTGTTTGTCACGGGTGTCGAGTGGAATGCTGTATTGGGGATTCCGTTGAGCGGATACCTTACGGGTACGAAGATTGGTGTGGTCTATGTCATCGAGCACATATCTCATCTTGCAATGCACAATAATGATTTCACCGGTATACGAGTATGATCGTCAGCGGATTCGTAAAAGGTGCAGACATGGTGGCATTGTTAACCCCCCCCCCCCCTTTCACCGAATCCAATCTCTCCATCTGGGAAAGCACTGGTTGGAGGAGAAGACGTAACAGAGGGAGGAGGTCCAGTATTAATGAATGACTAGTTAATCGCAAGAACTTGTAGAAATCAAGCCAGTTACACTATGATATCACAGCCCCTCGTAACCTTTCCATTCCATCCGCACCCATCCCGGGATTACACCGTTTTCAACCAAATCGACCCAGCCCCAAACCCCCCGCCAGAAGAAAGAAACACAGCATCCAACCAAAACTTGTACAAAAACTATAGCGAACTCTTCTTTGAGAAGGACACACCCTCCACTGCCGCCTGATCACAAAACCAACTGACCTTGTCACCCGCACCCAAATTCACCAGTGCACAAGGCAGTACTTCCCCGCCCTCCGCCTCGGGATGGGTGTCAAAGATCTTCCTCATAACCTCCTTCTTCCCAGCGCCCGTCGCAACAAAGGCGATCTTGAGTGCATGGGTGACGACGGGCAACGTGAGCGTGATCCTCCTAGGCGGCGGTTTCGGTGAATCCTCTATAGCAGCGACCCAGGCGTCCTCCTCGCGCAGCAGCCCATGACCGGGAAACAGGGAACAGGTGTGCCCGTCGGGCCCGCAGCCCAGCAGTAGCAGATCGAATATGGGCAGCTTGACCGAGTCCTTCGCAGCGAACGAGCCGATGAGGGCTTTTTCGTATGCGTCCGCCAGGTCCTGCGTGTCCGATAGCATCTCCGGGTCGATGGGGTGCACGGTGGGTTCCGATGCCGTCTTCGGTATCTTGTCTAGGAGTTCCTGCTTCAGTAGGGCGTAATTGCTGTCCGGGTCGGTGAGCGGCACGGCACGCTCATCCGCGAAGAATATTTCCCATTTGCCCCAATGGATGTCCCGACTCGCGAGGAGGACCGGTGAGGCGAGGAGTTTGGGGAGAGAGCCGCCGGAGACGGCAATCTTGAACTTTGGGTGCCGCGCAAGGGCGTCGGATTGGGCTTGGAGGATGTATTGGTAGAGGTTTTGCTGGAGGGTGGAACTGTCGGGGAAGGCGTAGAGGGAGGGTAGTTTGGTCATCTTTGGTGGTGGCTCGTGGGTGTGACGTTTCTGGTTGTTCCCAAAGGCGGTGTTGGTTGTTTGTGAATTGGAGGTAGTGGTTAACTTATGAGGAGGAGGATGTTGTTATTTGAAGCCCGGAGGAGTGATAGGGGGATGCTGGATGTGTAATGGGACCGTGGTGTGACAGAAGGAGAGAAGTGGGGGGGCTGGCCAGGAAACTTTGTGCCCAGATGTTTCCCGCCGCAGCCCAAGAGATAAGAAAAATTATTATTTTTTGTCAGGAGGCACACATGCTCGACCTAGGGCCACCCTTAAGTCAACGGAGTCCTTGCTGCAGATCACAACAACGTCACATTCAACCAAAGAAAAAAAGAAAAAAAAAGCTGTGCAGCAAGAAAAAAAAAAAAAAAAAGGAGTGTTCTGCTCAAAGATGTTCGACCAATTCCCAACAAAGAATCCCCTTCCCAAAGACTGCAATTAGGAGTTGTCACGATTCACGATACGTCCAAATGCGGATTTACTTGTAGAGCGAATTTGCGGACAACGTGTGACACGCCCCAGCACTGTGCGGCGGGGCTTTGAATTCGGACCGCTACAGGCAAGCGGTTTCCCCCGGCCCATTGCCATGCTTTCCCGGCGGATTCGAGCGAGGCGGCGCCGGACAGGGCGACGGTTTGGGTTGCTATTCCCTAGACACTTCTCTATTGGTGAGTTCTGGTTGAGGAATTGTAAGCAACAGGTTGGAGGCATGCACTCGTACTGTACAGTGAAATACAGGAACAATGCAGCAGATATAATAGCCTGCAATCCTACTACCGTATACTTCTAGGGGAGGGAAGAAAAGAAAGAAGTCTCTCCTGCTCCTACTTGCTGTCGGCATCCTCGACTATGGACGCCGTCCAAACTGCGTCCGAATTCAGCAGAGGGCACTCCCTATTATGCCGTACGCCATTTCCATCGCGGGTTCCGTCTCATTGTTCCAGAGATGAGAGTGGATGACGTAACGACAACTTCTACTCCGGCTACCGGGTCGTTGGTAACGAGTTTCCAATCAACGGCCAAGGAGCGGTCAACCACAGTTCCCATTCCTTCTCTCCCTCTCCCCCCCCCTCTCTCTCCCCTTCAACGCCCACTGGAGGGATCCGGATCGGGAAGTTTGTGGAGAGGGGTAGAATCCTCATTAAATTTCTTTCTTGTGACTGCGAGGCTGTCCTGCATACAGGTAGTACGAGTTACCCCGCTACGTGGGGGGAAGGGGAAGGGGCTGGGGGCGGCAAGCGTGAACATGATTGAGACACCCTTGGAATCCAGGACACGCTTTGTTCCAATCTTATCTGATTCTTAAATAGGGGGAGACAGGGGGTGCATCGCAGCGCTTTTGCCTGTCGCTTTCATCCTTCCGAGCCGAGGGGCTTTGGTCCTGAAACCTTGGAGATCGAGAAGCTTAATTCCGGCCTGGGTGCGGGCGGGTTAACCGACCATGAGATCATCGTTGGGATCAGCTTTTTAACAGGCCGAGTAGTTGCCTTTCTCCTCTACTCGAAGTAGCCATTCTATGCGAAGCCTCATCTGAAGTCATCTGCGAAGGTCCTTCCACGATAAGGAGTTTCATCACCGCTCTGTATCTCGGGAACAGTACTGGTATTTCTGTGCCCTGTTCAGCCTGCTCCTCTGGGGAAGTGATTGGGTCATTCTACAGCTAGCGAAAACAGGTATTTTCCCTCCGACACGGAGAGGTGCCCCATGCTTGTGTAATGCTGTTTCCCCATAGGCTACCCGGTGCTCAATTGGGAACTAGAATACGGGATAGCACCTCCTGTGCTCCTTGAACACCTCGAACACCTCCCGTCAAGTATTGGCCACACTGCACGCACCATCTACCTGTGTTATGGTCATTGCTGGAGCTGCATATCTGGGGCAACGAGTCATACGGCCATTTTGCAGGGCCACTGCATTTGGCAAAGCCAATCGATAGCTTTCATCCGCGGTTCCGGTCAGATACAACTTGTGTCGGCTGCCATGCTGGTGATGGTAATAATGTTGAAAAGGGCATCAGGTGAGGGGTTGAGGAGATGAAAGCGGGAATATGTTAAGGGAGAAGGACGGTTCATCGAAAAGGAAAAGCACGAGGATGGTATCAGATGACGGACGACACGTAGGTCGACACTCAATACTTCTGTACTTCCCTTCAACCACTGTTCACTCTTTATCACTCGACTTCGTCATTGAGCATCTACTTGGGTTATCCTTTCATCGATGCTACTCCGGTTGGCTTCAATATTGCTTTTGGTGCGAGTCAGTAGACAGTACAGGTCGCTCAACCCTGATGCCCGAGATTCGTTGCCCCCTAACGAGGGGCCAGGTGTCTCTTATATCATGCTCCTTTTTAAAAATCGCAACCCCGGCTGTGGCCTGCATATCCGGTATGATGACTTGGATTATATCTTGTTCTCGGGTGATCCTGTTTGTTACGCGGTTCACATGGATGGGATTCGGATCATCCTCATAATGTATCGACACAAGAACCAATAGCGGTCACAGATCCCTTTATTAAACGGCTCAATCACGATCTTTATATTATTTCCCCGCGTCGGGGCCTCCATCCTGGGAATAATACCGGCTCCAACCCGTTATGCTGCAATGCTGCTATTATTACTAGTACATTGGCGAGGACTCCTCCCAATGCGCCCTCTCCGAGTGCGATAGAAGGGGCCCTACAACTGACCTCCGTGGCGCAGGCACAATTCGGGAATTATGGCAAAAGCACTCTGGGGAAGGTGGAGAGGGCATTTCGCACTGGTTTTTGGCGTTGTGGAGCTTGTAAGGATACGAATGGGGAGGATATGATATGATATGATGCTGGTTGACTTAGTGGGCTTGTATTAGTATCGTACAGATTCATAGATTGGGTTGCTTGATATGGTGTAGTGTAGGATACGGGTAGGGTAGCTACGATTGCTACGATAGCGCCACATATCCCCTCCCCTCGGAAGAGGTGGGAGGGAGGGGGAGGAGTAGACTGTCATAATATCATATCACTTGATTGAATGAATATATCGTGCAAGGTCACCCGTTACCCTACCCTTCTAGTCCTATAAACTAAGTTAACACCGAACGTCCAAGTTTCGGTGTTTGTAGGAATCATAGAGATAACGTGGCTATAACTAGTATTCATACAAGTATATACCGGTATCATAGTACCGGTACTCGAGTACAGCACCCCTCCCCCCACACACGTCGGGCCGGCACTGCGACACGGGCACGGGGAAAGCGTGGAAAGCGTGGCGGACAAAAAACTTTTTGGCAGCCTACGTCGCCTACGCTCACCCCAACCCGCAACGCAGGGTAGAGCACCGTTTTCCAACGGTGCTCTACCCCTCGCTCGTTTATAGTCTCTACGGGACAAGTGAGAAGCGGGAATAGACAATGGCAGATCACCCTACAAATGCTACGAACGAGAGAGTTACGAAAAAGAGAAGAAAGACGTGCGATCCCCATATCCACCAAAAAAAAAAAAGGAAAAAAGCGGATCACCACCGCCATTTACCCCCATTCCTGACTCACCCCGTAGAGACTACATTGCGAGTTCAGCATGAAGGGCTCCATGATATCCCGACGTTTGAAAGCCTTGCAAGGACAAGCGAGTCCCCGAGGAAGGAGAGAAAAGACATGTCGCATATCCTCACGACACGGAAATTGTGTGGGAGGCAGGAGTGTCCCATCTTCCTTCGCTCGACTCGCTCATGATTGTAGAGACTCCCGAGCGTGGAGAATCCTTGGAACCGTTCATGCCGGGCGATTTGGGCATTTGTACGTATTGTAACGGAGACCCTTGTGAAGTCTGGGGAGTTCAAAGAGGGGGAGGTTAGCTCCGTGTTTATATAGACCTTTGGGCACGCTGATGAGGGGGGGGTGGTCCTTCACCTATGGAATCGATATTCCTGCCCTATGTTTAGGCGTCTCACGATATCTATCGTATATTCGCGTCGTGTTGTAATACGAATACGTCCGCTGCGGATGATTTTGTTGCTCACTCCTGCAGAAACCTTTTTTCCTAAACGTTTTGAATCGAACTGACGCGCTTGCCTGATCCGAATATCGTGATTGGTCGTCTTCCCAACGACGGTCGGGTTGAAATTCCCCTTTCCAGCCAGAGAGGCAAAGAAGTTAGGACTCCTACTTTTTTTTTCTAATCGTGAGGATGTAGATGGGCCTCATATCTTCACTTTATGAGCGATTCCAGCGTTTTAATATCACAAGGGTAGAATATATATTGCCTCCGCCGGGGAATTGATGATCGTGGCATGTAAAAAGCGTGGAGTCTTCGCAATCGGAGCGGTGTGTTCGAAGGTTCCCGAAAATGTGAGTCCAAAAGGGGAAAACCAGGCACATTTTTTTGTTTTTTTATCAGGCCCCCATCACTTTTTGTCACTCGCTTGATCAAACTTGACTGAAGCTTAAGTTAACCCCGCCACTCGAACTCCGTGGAGGGAGGCGGATCGAAGCTCGCGTTTCCGCACGGTGTAGCACGGATCACCGGTGGTGGTTCCAAATTGAGTCCGCTCGCCTCCGAAGAAGGGACTGTGCTACGCGAGGAATTTCCTCGGGTTATGCACACGGCGGGTTCGCAACACTTTATCCTGCCATATGTTAGCACTTAAGAAATCCGTTCACTATCATGCACCCTGCAGGTTTTATAAAAGTGGAGAGAGAGAAAGGGAGAGAGTCGATTCCGAATTGCTGATACTCTACCGTACGTATTTTACAAGCCTCTCCTCCGAATGTATCTGCAGCCTTGGGTCTGGAGTTCTGAGTTATTGCTCCGGCAATGACTTGTAGCGGTAGTTAGCGTTGAAGGGGTAGAAGAGGAGGAAAGGGAAGAAATAGGATGGCTGCGCAGGCCCTGTAATTTAGTTGCGTGCTGTGCTGATATTGTGTGGTGTTATCGGGACGGGCTCGGAAGTGGGGCTGCGGATAACTCGGTACCTGGAATCCTATTTTAGCCTTGTCTTTGTTTGCTTTTTCCTTCCTTTTCTTCTTTCTCGAGCCCCCGCCTTGCGGGTTGTGCGTTAGCTGGTCGGGATTGTTGAGGACTTGTGAAGTTGATTATAGCAGTTGCTTGATAGCACAGGTTTGGGATGCTAAAGGCATTGCAAGTTGGGTATAGTGTGGACATAGTGTGCGGCTTGATGCAGTTGATGGGGAATCGAGCACAGTGAGCGCTGTAAGAGTACCTGTGCTCTTGGTGTTCAGGGCATCACATCTTAAGTTGTGGGCTGGTAATTCAAGATAATCATAGAGTGTGATGGACGATAAGTGCACTGAATTACTATTCTATTGACAAACTTGGTTGTTGATCACGGCATCTGTATGCGCGTCGCTGCAGCATTAATTATCAAAGTTTGTCCCCTCTGTGCATGCTAGCCTTGGCTTGCAAGAGTCATTCCTGTGCATTATTCACTCTTCCTCTATCAACAGCGTGTTCTTTTCGGAGAGAGCCTTTTGGATTTGCCCTTCCTGGTGGAGTATCCCGAATTGCTACTGGTGCAGTACGGTGGATGGCGATATGATCCACTTATTTTCGGGGTGGATATCCCCGGGCTACTATCTCATGTCCTCCAATGGGGATTTCTATTTTTCGAGCTACAGAACGCTTGAAGTCGTTAGCAGCCACCAACTGAATTATCATACGCATCTTGAGCAGGCTTCGGCTTCAGTCCGCACCAAGACCCATCATGTTACGCTGAGCGGGGTAAGGCGGGAGCTGATGATATTCTCAACTTTGGGCCCGAACACCGGAAGAAAGGCCCATCTCGTCCCACCGAGGCTCGGTGAGAGAGATTGTGGTTCGGGGTGAGTGCATCATGACTCTCGGAGTACGTTGAGTCTCTCCGGCGGTGATCGTGGGGGAATGGCAAACATGGACAGCTCACCACTCGCGGGAGCAGTTTCCTTACACTTCCCCCAACCCGGCTGCCTGGTACGGTACGCTAGACGTGTCAGCATTTGGGCGGAGCTCCTGATCATTCTGGGATATGGTGCTGGTACTGTACGTTTTTGGATGCTGATGTGGGCAGCCGAATATGTTGAAAGTTACACCTTCATCGGTGCTCGCACTCTAACAACCTCCTATCGTACATAGATATGATAAGCTGCGAGGAGACCCCAAACAGGGAAGATATTCGGAGAAATACAAGATAAGGGCATGCCTAGTCATCGTGGGGGTTTCGAGCCTTAGCGGGGGAAATATGAGTTGCAGCAAGAAGCCACATCCCGAAAGCACCTTGCGATCCCTTATTCGTTCCAGCATACCGCAGCTTTTAAGCGTGCAAACTATCATTGTAGGGGGAATATGGATTGGCGGGTGTGGGATAGGAGGCAGCATACGAGTAACCTAATTCACAGGCTACAAAAGGAGTTTAGATTTTTGTGACCTCCGAGTACAAGTACGAATAGTCTGGTAAAGGATTGGAAGCCATTTTCTTCTCCAGTATAACACTCCTAAATAGCGCGATAAAGAAGAATCGGGGGATACAGATACACTACCGGTAGTGGATATAAGCAAGCCCAGAGTGACACTGCTTGTAGCGATAGCAGCCGTGTTCACAAATGTCACCTATTCTAAAGCGTTCAGTATAAGAATGGGGACTGCGGGGGCGCTTCCCGACTGCATAGAGTCCAGTGTGAATTTTAATATGTACGGATGACTACGTACCAGATTTTGTGGACTTGTTTAGGCATACGTGTATGCTTACGTACTCAGGTTGTCCAATGTTGAATGTTTCTTCTTTAGATTAGTTTTTCTTGCCCCCCTTCCTTCCTTCCGCCCTCCTCTCTCATGTAACGCCTCCCAATCACTCTTTAGGCAGGAAACGGGGGACCTCACCGGTCTGCTCGCTCGCCCGTCCACTCGACCCCTCATCTCCCTGCACTTCTTCCTTCTCACCTCTTGACTCCAATCCGTATGTGTTGCTGTTGTTCTGTCTGTCTTTCATCGTTCTCTCGTGGCTCTCCTCCGTAAAACCAAAACATCCATCGCTGACTCCTTGATCATTTCTTCGACATCTCCAACACTCTAAAAAACAGCTTTACGAGTGATTTTTCAACGAACAAGCTTACTTGATCAACCGAAACCCCTCGAGCGAGTGCCCTGCCAGAAGAGCTAACGTCAAACTTGACCAACCACTGACAGTAGGAATTTTTAGTGTTAGGATAGTCGAGTTTTGGGGTGAAACGATGTACTCGAGTACTGGTCACTGAACTCTATGTGTGGGCTATTACCGGTATAGGGTAGGGCAGTTGGATCATTGGGATCTGAAAACCGGAGGTGCGCTATTATTCTTTGGGAGACATGCCAAATCCATCGGCTGTGGTGAGTTTAGACCTGAATGGGAATTCGCTTTGTTGGGTTAGTGGGTGACTGTCAAATTTTCCCCTACCGGTACACCAAGGGGGTGTGGAACCAACTTCAGTACTCGAGTACCGGTGTGGTGCGAGGAAGGTTTTAGGGGTTTTCTGGTCATGTTTGCTGGGTTTTTGCCCATAGAATTTTCTGTTTGGGATGAGGCTTAGCAGGTGGCTGTTTTTCACCTGGAGGCATGGCCTTGCCTTCCTCAGAGAGAGTGGAGGAACAAGACAGCGAGAACCCATCCTGTACAACCAATACCACCACCTTCTTTACTGTTGTTTCTGGGTGTCGTTTTCCCCACTCCTTTCGCTTGCTTTCTCACTGTGTTTTACTGTCAACTTTATCAGCATAAGTCTACACTCTTATCCGATCGAATATTACATTGTACGGTTACCACAATTGCACAGGTGTCAGCTCGGTCAATCACACCATCCAAAATCCGGAAGACAACCGAGACACTTCCACACCGGTAGTGACAAGCCAGCGGCTCGGGACAAAATTGGCCCACCATGAAGTGCTGAGAATTGTAGTTCTACCTTAGAATATGGCGCTCCTTCAAAGTAAGCTTCCTTTGCATAGGTATTCCCATTGGATGGGCTTGTGCGACATGGGTTCCTGTCCGATTGGGTACTGCGATACCATCCGCTCCCATGAAAAGGTCCGAGCTGCCACGAATTAGGTTGAAAGATGTGGGTTTGTGGAAGCATGGGGAGAGAGATGCTTGACGTGTTACGGTACTGAAAGGAACGGATCGGGGTCGGAAAACCAAACACACAGATTGGGTAAGCTTCACTCACTTACAAAACCAAACAGGTAATTGATACCTCACACAAGAAAAAAGAGTTCCGAAATTTTGTCCACACAGGTAAATTGATGCAAAGAAATGAAAGAACAACCAAAGAAGAATGATTGAACGTAGGTACAGGCTTTCGTGTTTGTTGTTTCCTCAAGTTCTTCTCCGCAGCTCTTGGTTGGGTTCGCCTCTTGTCTGAAGAGGGAGGAAGGAAAAAAATCCCTTTAGGTCCTCTCTGGTCCACAGCACACCACCATGGCCAGTTACAACCAAACCCTAACAGCTCAAAAAAACCTAACTCAACAATACAAAACCCAGAACTTAGGAGAAAAGAAAAAAATAAGGACAAACACACTTTTCACCCTCACAGTACTTCAAAATATACTACCGTATGATACGTTAGGCTCCCCGTACAATGTATTCTGAAGCTGAAAGAACTTTTCGAAAATCTGACAGCATACCATGCAATTTCCTGCAGACTTCTCCCTGATTACGATACCTACTCATAGATTATTCAAGAATTGCTGGTTACGAGTACTTTGTCATGCAATGTTGCAAGAACAGTGCCAAGCCCGGGTAGGACCACTTCCCACATACGGTAGAATTGTCTGGAAATGCGCCAAGGCCAATGCCGTATACCGGTACGAGTACTCGAGATACCGGCATGATGATGGGTTGGGGATTTTTAGTATCACCGGGTGGGGAAAATACCGGAGGGTGGGTATTGGTATCACGAGATAGATATTTCATGCGATAAAATTTCGTTCTGACCTCATTGCGACCTGGTTACGGTATGGCGTTTTGGTGTCGACCGGATATGCTGCTCCAAAGCAAGGTACTGGTAGAGTTTTTCGCCGCAAACCGCAAGGTTACGAGTACGGTACCGATGCTCGGGTATCGTGACCGAGATTATGGAGAAAGTGTGATATGGCAACTAGACGCGGGCTAAAGCGAGATCGGAACAACGGTATTTGCTTCTATCATATCGTGCCCGGAATTACATCAGCCTTTGCAAACTCCAGGGTCTCTGTTGTGAAAGCCCCCGGCATGCTGGCCCGCCACATATACAGTACGACTGCGATCGTACAGCACCACGCTGCCCGTCTTATAGGGATACATTATCACTCGACTAGCCATCCATCTGTCCCTGTGCCATATACAGACAACCTCTTGTCCGCTGCGGCCAAGCGCTCACTACCTTATCGAGAGGAAGAAGAAGAAGAAGAAGAAATGTCGCTTAGCTCCATCCGAAAGGTTAACCGCTACCTGAACTCTCGGTTGGTCCCACCCACGCGCAACCTCTCCACTCGACCGCAGGGAGGTCCCATTGCGCTGTGCCGGGCTCGGGCGAAAGGCCCCATCGACCTGGCCAGCCTGCTGCTGGCGAACAGGGTTGACACTGGTGTGTGGGACATACACGGGTGGACGGCCATCCGTTGGGCTGCTCTTGGCGAGGCCGATACTGCAAAGGAAGTTGTGGCGACGATTCTGGGGGAGAAACCTTCTCCCCTCGACCTGCTTGGCTATAATGACCAGCGCTCCCAGATTTGGGCGGCCAAACAGGGCCTCGTGGATATGATCGAGCTGCTTGTTGGCTCGAAGGCTAATGCCGGGACCAAGTGGCAGCTTGGCTTGTGGGCCGCGTATTATGCAATGGCGGTTGATGCAGCGAAGTCTCAGTCTGGCTCGTTGGCCGCGCTTTGTGCATTGGGAGCTGAAACTATGCGTCCCGGGGCTTCCCTGGGAGGTGGGGGATGCAACGAACGTAAGGATGTTGGTGATGATGCTATTTGAACTTTTGCTACTTTTCCTTTCCCTTTCCCTCTTCCGATCTATTAGGATCAGATTGGGGGTATGTTTAGGCGTCCCGTACTCAACTTCTCCGTGCCGGCGTTCACCGCTCATGTTGCTTCCTCAAAACATTATTGGGAGTTTGTTGGTATGCATCGTTTGGAATTTCAATGGTTTTGACACCTGTGAGAATGTTTCATAACACAATATATGCATGACGGGTTCTCGGGATCGGGTCATCTCGTACGGGCCAAGCTCTGTAAGTTCCTGCCGGAGTCGACACACTTGGTGCCGCAGCTGGTCTGACTGAAAATGAAGTTAAGGTACCGTATTATTGTGGCAGATGCTAGAACGCGACTGGTAAGGATTAACAGTAGTACTGTATCTCACGGGTACCGCAGCTAACACAAGGAATGCCCACGGCAGTACGTAAATCAATCAGGCTTATTCATTGATGCTAAGATGAGCCAGTTAAAGGCTACTATGGATTTTACCAGAGCCTAGAAAATGCCTTTCGAGCTTGGGGTGATATTTGTGCTGTGTAATGGGCTTATAGGTGTGAAGTCAAATTATCATCCCTTGGATGTCTCCATGAAAATGCTATTGCAGGTTATTACTTTTTCTATGATACGAGGGCTAATTGTCCCATTTGTTCTTGCCCTCTTAAAGCTAGATTCTTATTATACTCCCATTCTCTCCGCTGAGACTCTGAGACTCACGAGTGACCATTCATGAGGGCATTTAACCCCGATCCCATGTATAGTGACGGCCACAGCTCCCTCGATCCATACGAAAACAAGTGCCGCAGAGCGACCTCTGTCCTCCCTACCAATCCAACCTACATGATATAGGCTGCTTTCTCGCTAATTATCATACTTATTGAACGCTCCCTATCATCCTCTCAAGCCCCGCAAATATCCGGAAAAAAAAAAAAGCAAGTGAGTGGCCAATACAAGAGGGCCACTGCTCCAGCGGGTGATATGAGTTCGCTGAGGACCCCCGGGGATAGTGGAGCCTCATCGCTCTGCCAACTTAGGACTGGGGTCGTTACCAAATGCGAAGCCGACCAATCCCCCAATAATTCTTCCAATGAAACCCTCATTGCCCCGATAGCATTACTGTGGTCATCAGGATTTCGCGCGAGTCAATTTGGAGAGTCTCCAGTTTGATGAGCCTGAGAGGACTGATCCCGGAGGTGTGTGAATAAACTCTCTATCCGTTATATGTTTATTGAGAGTATTTGTTATATATACTATTTTTTTTGCTAAGAGTTTGTTTGGTTGGGGTGGGTGGAGTGGGAGACCAGGCAGGATTTTTCTTTCTTTCTATGATACCTGGCTCTTTGGATCTGGTTGTTGAACAGGTTTGCTATCGGATTTGGCGTAAGTGTCCACGCCTCCTTGGATAGGTTAAGCGGTGTGTGTGGAATGGTGCTGATCTGCGAGGAATGATTGGAGTGTTGAGGTGAAAGCTCAGAGAGGAGTGGGGATTGGTCATTGGACAGCCTAGTCTTACGCCATTTCGTAAGACGTGCTGTCCACTCCTTTGCTTCTAATTGCTGATCTCACCTAGCAGTTCAATGAATGGCGTCGGAAGCGAGTTATCGCGCAGGACTCTTCGATAATACCTGAAACTGTTCTCGCAGGGTGTTACTTGCTAATGGTAGTTGGATTGCTTCTTTCCTTGATATTTTCCCTCTCGCGTCAGTTCAACTACCATTGGATCGCCCTGCTCTGCTGGGATATGTGGTGATGGCACCATCAACTACCTTTGTGGCTGTATCAGGTTTGTTGAACACACTCACCCGGATTTGAGAGAAACCGGATGCTTATATTCTACAAACAGGCTACATTTTTCTCTGTTTTTAGACCCACGCGGCTACCTCTGCCGCATTCCTAAGCTTCCTCCGCGCTACAGTAGTGTTAGGCTTGCGGGCTCCCATACCTACTTATGGCGGGAGGGCCAGCACCGCCGCTGAAGAAGCTCGTGCGGTTTGGACTACGAGTGTCTGGGATGACACAGGTGTACGCCTCGAATTGTTGTCGGAGCCTGGCGGTGGCTCTAGGAGATAGTTAATAAATTCCAAACTGTGTTTGGGTATTTTCGTATCATGCAAAAGCAAAGTGATATCCAGAATGACCGACCCATCGAGTGATGACGAGTGATTGCCATGCTGAACCCCATGCCAAGACATGAGGCACTGACTGAATTTACCCAGCATGATAAGCGAAGTTATGAATAGTGCACTTTCTCGGTGACCCCTTCACTTGCGATGGCACAGGGCCTCTCCTGTTACCGGTAGAATCTCTCCCATGAGACTCACAGCACCGAAATATACCCCTTTCTCCCATGGTAACCCCTCGAATTCCGTATGTCCTCCCATTCCCGCCACCCCCAACTCACCCCAAGAACGCTACAACACTCACCGCCGCCATCGACGCAGTAACCAACTTTCTGGAATCACGCAATATCGTCATCCTTACGGGTGCCGGTGTTTCTGTCGAAAGTGGCCTGGCAGACTACCGTGGTGGGAGGGGAACCTACAGACTGAACCGGACATACCGGCCAATATTCTACGAGGAATTTGCGAGGAATCATGAAGCCCGGAAACGGTGCGGAAATATATTACATACCCCCCGCCCACTCATTCCCGAGAACCACCCCAAGTACTGTAGAGCTTGTGAACTGAGCCGTCTACGAGCAGATACTGGGCGCGGAGTTTCCTCGGGTGGCCGATAATGGAAAAAGCCAAGCCGAATAGAGCACACCTGTCTATTTCGATGCTGGGAAAGCTGGGGGTGCTGAATCATGTAATCACGCAAAGTCCTCATTCCACCCGCTCTGCAATTGTGGCCCCGGTGTCGTTCTGATGGAAGAGCCGCAGACGTTGACTCCCTCCACTACGCCTGTCACCCCCACCTGCGAACCACAGAGTTGCATGGCACTCTCCGAACGCTCACCTGCCTAACCTGCCGCTCTCCATACCCGCGCGCCGAATTTCAGAAAGCCCTCGCAGAGTTGAACCCCAAGTGGGCGGAATTTCTGCACACTGCTATAGAAGCCGGGATCTTCGACAATGATTATCGCCGGGAGGGGGGCATCAAGACGAACCCCGACGGCGATGTAGACGTTCCCGGGGCACCATATACGAAATTCCGCTACCCACCTTGCCCAACATGCCTCAATTCGGATGACATTAGGGTCCTGGTCGATGCGCAAGGCTCACATAAGCCGGACGGGCGGCTGGCAACAAACGGAGTGCTGAAGCCCTCTGTAACGTTCTTTGGGGAATCTGTAGCACCGGAGGCCAAAGCTGAAGCGGAGGAAATGGTAGATAAATGTGGAGGCATACTCGTCGTTGGGACTAGTTTAGCTACGTATTCTGCATATAGGCTCGCTAAGGCTTCACACGATGCTGGGAAGGATGTTGGGATCGTGAATTTGGGAGGGGTTAGAGGGGAGGATTTGTTTTTCTCGAGGGAGGCCAAAGGGAAGAGGCTTAGGGTCGATTTTGGTGTTGGTGATGTATTAGCGGGTGTTGTTATGAACTTGGGGGGCGAGGTGACTGAAGGAGTGGGAAGCGAAACTCCCCTTGGTGGGGGTGGAGCGGGACTCGGGGGGTAAAGAGGCAAGGAGTAGTACTCGTCTATATTCGCTATCGACAGATAATTTATATCTGCTAGGACCAAGCAATAGAAATGATGTTAGTATGGGGTTTAGTCTAGATTGCTGGATCCGGGTCGTAGTATCCGAGATTAGGACCGAGGGATGTCTCTAGAGCGTTAGAGTAAATGTAATGTGATGAGATTCTTCGCATAAAATTTGGCATTGGGTGGTCTCATTGTTTTATACCGGTAGACTAATATCTCAGCCATTGTGGTGAAACGCAGTAAATTACCGGTACCGCACAGCTGGTATGACATAATACGGTACCGGTACCTGAACACTGCGTGCAGGAATCAGAAGAACAAAGAGCGGTCGTATCATACCCGTGCCAGCATCAGGCTCAACAGCACCCTCCATGCAATCATGGTCTCCATCTCCGTTCTCGAGGTAAGCTCTCCCCAAAAGGCCGGTAAAAGTATGATATGATACTCCGAGAAGCTCTCGTGCCCGGATTAGACCAGTGGTATGGGGCAAAACCCGAGTGTCGGTGCGGCGTCACTCTATGACGTCTTGGCAGACCCAAAGACAAGTCAACAACTCATCAAGTCCCACGGAATCCCGGATCGCCCCCTCCACATCCTCTCCGTGGTCGCCGCAATGACAACTTCACCGACTCAATACCTCTCCGCCCTCTCACTAGCATCCTCTCCCTCTCCCTCCTCCCACCGGGCACCGCCTCCACCACAATCATCCAGTAAACCAACACCCTCGTACAGATCACTCTCGAAGTCCCACCGCCGCTTGGAATCCACGATCGCGGCGCTCCAATCCCAACTCAGCGAAGAGAAGCGCTCGGCTGCCTGGTGGAAGAACCGAGTCTGCGAACTGGATGCTCGATGTCGCAGCATCGATGTCGACCTTGCACGCGTGACGAGGGAGAAGCACGCACTCGACTGGACCGTCGCGAAGTTACAGATGCGGGAGACGCTTGTTCCGCGAATGATAGAAGCGGCAACACAGACGGATGAGGTGGAAGGGGGGAAGACTATGGCGGGGGGGCAGGAAGGGGAAAGTCAGAAGGATCTTGTTATCAAGACGCTCATTCAAATGGTTTGGGATAAGCAAGGAGAGTCGGTGCTGCTTTCTACTGGCGCGCCCGCTGGATGTGAATGCGATGCTGCGAGGGCCCTCAGGAATTTATTTCCGAGGCAGCCCAGTGCGGACTTAGCCGCGGCGGGCCCTTATGAGGGAGCACCGGAGGAGGAGACGGAAGAGGAGAGGGAGGGGGATGATCTACTAAAGAGGATACTCCGCAGACGCGGGAAGAGACCAGGCAGACCGCGGGCCACGGGGGCCCTAGAGAGGGGGGATGATGGAAGTGTACCGCTTGCGGAGACACCACCCCATCCCCATCCCCATCCCCATCCCCAGGCGTCTTCGGAAGCGCGGCGGGAGAAGAAGGAAGCGCTCAAGATGCGGGTTTGGGAAGCACGAGAGAGGGTGGACAGGCTTCGAAAGCAGAATGGTGTGTTGGAAGAGCTAATACGGGAAGGGTCGGAGGCTGACAGCAACCGTGCTGCAGATGAGTATGGGAATAGGTTTGGCTATGGTTAGTTATTTTTGTGACTTTTTTGGGTTAGGATTTGTTTTTTTAGTTTTTCTTACCTCTTGTTTTTATAGTTAGCGGGCGTTTTGCACAAGATTTGCCCCCCTCTGTATTTTATCTCACTTTTTGGATGAATTTAGCATGTTTTTTTCTTTTCTTTATTCTGGTGATGTATTGTTTGTGACCTTGGTGCATGATTGTTTCGAGGGAGTTTTTCTTATTCCTCAATATATGTAGCTCTCACCTATCCACAATCCCAGGTAAAGGGAGAAGAGAACGGTACTGGCATTTTTTTTTAAAAATCTTTTAATTGCTTAAGGGTACAACTGCTATATACAGCCACTAGGTTATGATAATTATAAAAGCTTAAAAGCATGTATTCCACCACTGTCCAATGCCCTTTGATCCTATAGTCTCTCTGGTATGGAATCAACCATATATCCTCTCCTAGCTTGAATAAAATCAAGAGAGGCAGGCAGAAAAGAAAAACACCATCTGTGAATTTCAATAACTAGGGAAAAACATATCTACAACATAACAAACCAAGTAACAAATCATGAATTTAAGTCCTTTGGCTAGTTTTCTTCTTTCCTCAATAATGTAACAATACCTATACAAGTAGGGATTTAGACAACAGGTATCAATAACTCTTATATAGCTCAGTAGTTATTAGGCTGATACCTATATCATATTGGTAGCTGAGTCCTTGACTCCTATCACATGATACCTACTTAAGCTATCTTGGAGCACTGGCAGATAGTTTTCTGGAATAATAAATGTTTAAGAGAGCATAATGGGTTTTCTTGAGTAAAGTAACAAAACTAGTAGGCAAGGAAACAAACAAATGGTAGCATGAAGAGCTTTGCTTCTTGGATCCTATCACCTCCTTATATAGTCACTCTTCATATAGCCCTAATCTTTGTGACTTATATCAATGAGTTCTGCATCACATATGACTCATAACTGTGAGTTACTGGCATGTAAAATCCTTCAGCCAATATAATATAATGATAATATTACAACTATGACTCGGAGTCAGATAAAACACTATAACGCATATCTGAACTATAATGCAAAAGATAGTATACCTATAACTTAAAACTCTAAGTCATGTAAAACCTTCTTCTTACTTATTCATAATTTGTAATACCTTTACAGTAGTCTGACACTGTCCTCTTGAAAATATTAAGTCCTGAGTCACTAGCAAGATTGTATACTGGCAGAGTAGTATCTGATTCTCTTACAACTATAAGCTATAGATGGTACTTATCTTAGGCAGAGAGCTTCTTTGGCATTCCTGCTTTCTGTTTATCATCAACATGATTTTCATCCTGCCAATAATGCTTTACAATATGCTATACTATTACCCCAGAGATGCTAATTTGCTTGTAGGATCATCCTAATATATGCATCTCTATTACAGAGGTTAGTTCTTTACAAGTAGATTTGTGTGTCTTCATATTTTAAGCTGAATTATTATGCAATGGAATCAGTAGACAAATACACAGATGATAGTAGTGGTGAAGGAGAAAGAAATTTTATTACTGTTCTCAGAAGTATGATAAGGCTTCCAGCTAACTACAGGACAGTAAACAACATGCCAGTGTAACTGCTCACTCCAACTTCAAGCCCTTTAGGCTTCTAAACCCTTGTCTCCAATAGTGTATACCACACCAAGAATCATCTCTCTTCAACACTCAACATTCCTACTTAGGAAGATGCACATTATCACATCATCCTGTGTTGCCCATATTACTCTCAACATGAATTGATTGCCGGTATTGTGAGCTTTGAGGAGGTTCTCATGTACTCGAGTAGTGTAGTGTTTTCTTTAGGTATGCCAAGACGCCTCGTTTCAATACTTTTTTTCAAGGGGCTGGTATCGTATCAGGCTAGATATTTTGACTGTTAGGAAATTCTCTACTCCTCAACTGGCAAACGGTTCTGCAATAGGTTCGCACTGGGGTTTGTACGTGCTCCTAGTAACAACTTTTCCATACATTCCGCATCCAAGGTTGACGTTTTCTAGGCACCTGTCAAAGCCTTCGTAAGTTGGTTTCAGCCACTTCGACCTTGGTGAGACTTCCCGGGAGGTCCTGTGTCATCAAGGCAACTTAACCTTCTGTGGTCTGTGGCGTTCAAGTACCCTGCCGGTTGGTATCGAATTTCTGGATAAGGCCACATACTCGTACAGAACCAAGGCCGGCGCACAGGGGATACCAGCAACTGGATAGGATGCTTCTGCTCCTGGTGGGAGCCTTTTCTTCGGTAATCCTGGACCGTTCGGTCAGTCATGTGCCAACTTCTTCCTTCTGTGTTGTGGGGGGCTTGCCTTGATATGTGGATTCATTCTTGAGATTGCACGAGCGTATTGTAGAAATTGCCTATTCTTATAAAGAGTTTTGCTGTTATGATATATCTAGATGGGCTTCTGTCCAGTCATAAGGTAGAGCAGTTTTACGATAACTCTTATTTCAATCCGACCCCCTCTACGCTATTCAAGTCGCCGTATTGGAGACGTTCCTTTTTTGTTAGCCTACCGCACCGCCAAAGAAAGGCAGACCTATTCCGGCAACCTGAGCACAATACGCTGAGTATCGCTCGGCGGTTAAAGGGGTTTCCCTCTCCCCCGAGCGGTTTCGGGGGAGTGGGGAGGGCTGCCGAGAACCAAGGAGATATGATACATACCGGTATTATATCCAACTCCCCCCGAGGGCAGCATCCCTGATCACAGTAAGCCCAAGCCACAAACGCAAGCATCAACCGAACGAATTAGAGTCCATGACAGCACACGGGCACCCTCTTGGAAAAATTAACATGAAGCTATTTTCGCGAGGATCGAGAAGTCTCTGCGAAGGCTCACGACAAGGCCAGGCCGAATGTTGACCGACAGACTGAAAGTCCAGCGGATCCTTGTGTTTGGTGGGGTTGGCCAGAGAGGATTTATCCTGGCTCACGTCAAACTTGCAACCGGCTCGTGTTTTAAGGTATGACCGAGTTTCGAGAGGAGCCTTATCTGGCGTGGCAGCTCTTATCTGCTTCACGCTGGGGCTTAAATTACTGTTCCAAGTAAAGTGAGAGTCAACCATCTACAAGAATCACATGTCAGCGGGAAGCCAAAGAGGATTGACCAATCGTTTCCGCCCCCGCCCCACGCTTCCACATGCTGGAGGAGAAGGGTGTGTTCCCTTTATCATGGCCGTGAATTCCCCGCTTCTTTTGACTCCGCTCGACGAAGGCCTAGCTCTATTGTGCGATATCATACCCGGTCGTTTACCCTAACGCTGATACAGTGCCGACAGATTGCCGTACTGTACCGTGCACCGAGAACTCACCACCACCAGTTTATTCGAGCCCTTATCCCTTGTGACGTCATTAGCAGCACTGGCATCAGAGCACCCCCCCCACCTGCCGAAACGGCCTCCCTCAAAACAGTCGCCCACCCACCTTCTATCCTTCCCCCTTTTCTCCTCCTCCTTTGATCTTGTCATAGTATCTTCCTCGAGAAAACGGGACACAATTCCCGTCAGCATCGACCCAGAACCCGATCTTCGGATTCTGATGGCACCACCACACGCAGAACCCTCTCCACCGCCGTCCCCTGGGCACGAAAAAGCCGCTCCAGCCTACGCCCGCTCCACGGGTACAATTGCACACTTGCGGCGATACCAGCTCACACAGGATGTTGGTACTCTCATGGAGAACTACGCTCCCAACACCCTCACAGCAACCGTAACAACCGGGGCCAATATCACAGCCTCTGTTGTGCCCACAAAGATCCTCTCAAAAGCGGACAGCATTGCGGACTCACTGCTTGCACAAGTCGATCAAACCTTCCCGTCCCTCCCGTCCATGCCACTTTCCCACCTCACCAACCCACCAAAACACCTTCTCGAGAAAACAATCATCAACCCAATCTCTGCCGTGAACACCGCGACAAAGGTTTATATTGATAGCACGTGCAACGCAATAGCTGAGTCTCGCAAGAAATTCCAGGGGAATATGTCAAGGATTTACAAAGAGAGAGTCTCCCCGCTATTGGCAAACTTGACGGATCCCTATTTGGAAACGATAAACATTAGGATATCCGAGTCTCTCGACTCTGCCGCGCCGGAGTGGTACAGCGAAGCCCCCACCGAGTCGCCCGACGCCACGGCCGAGCCAAAACCTGAATTCGAAAAAACATTTGAACTCTTTCAAACAGCCGTCTCGCACGCCCACCAGCACGGTTTCGTCCCATTCAGGGGCCAGGCGGCGCATACGAAGGAAGACGTTGCGGATGGCGGTAGCCAGTTGAAGGCGGAATTAAGGGTATCGCCAAGCAGGATCCGTGGCAGTGCGGAGCATCTCATGAAGGTCTATAGAGAAGAAGCTAGTTACGAGAAGGAGAACGGAGTGGCCGCGGGAATGAGGGTTGGACTAAAAGTCGGGGAAAGAGTTACCGGGGATATTGTGGGGGCCGGGATCATGGTGGTTGCGAAGGGTGTTGGCGCGGTATGGGGGGTTATAGATGTTGGGAGGCGGAAGTTGGGAATTTGATATCGGGTTGATCGTCACTAGTTAAATGCTGCGGGAGTCTCGCCTTTTTTGTTTGGTATGGGGGTTTTTTTTGTCCAACTATATGGGACTCGGGAGCTTTTGATTTTTGATCTTGATTTTAGTTTTCTACTAGCTTACGGTTTAATAGACCGAGGCCACTCAGAGTAGCACTAGTGGCCTTCTTGCTTACCTGCCAGACAAGGCGGGGTAACAAACATCTCGGCCTACTAGTTCGTCTCGCACCAATGATAGTCATCCTCAGCAACTGACAACTCGATACTACCAGACTGGGAAATTTCTGGGGGCTGTGAGCATTGCGAGAATAACTACCTCCCTCCATGGTGTTGGATGGGGTTACCGCCCCTTCCGGTGCGCCTCTAGGCTCCCGGTAATTTTCCTGCCTGTTCTCGCCCCTGGTGTTCACTACGAGTATTTTGCTACAATCCACCCGGAGGCAAATCGCCCATCCAAGACTCTGAGTTGGGGGCGTGGAGTATAAGTTATTGCGTTGGGCACGCCCGATCACCACCTCAAACACCCATTCCAACCCCGGTTACAGAATCTCGCCTCCCCGCAGGACTCTTCTCCCAAATCTTTTCTTTCATTCCCTTTTTGCCGGAGTATGGCGGTGGGATGGGAGGGAAGTTTGTAAGGTGGATTGGTCGACTGGCGAGTGCATATTGTATAAATCGTATGATAGAATTCCGAATGTGGAAGGTATTTGCATGAGCGGGCTGGCGACGGAAGTTGTACACTTTGGCTGGACGGGAGCCGCCAGTTATGATACTTTGGAAGTCTGTGAATAACGTGGACGAGTCCGGTGCGAAGGAGAGTTTCGATACTTTGCGCTGGGGGGGGGGATGTCCGACTGGAGGGGGGAATACCAGTATGCATGCCCTATGTACTGGTCAATTCGCATAGTATTGTCACTCTCGTGGCCTTAGCTACCCACCAAGACCTTAATTTGAAAACAAGGCAAGGAATAAATCCTCTTGACCTAGTAGCGTAGCACCAAACACCACCACTCCAGACTCCAGAGGGTGCTCAGCAGCGTCGGCAAGCAGGCAATCAAGGCTCCCGTACACTGGTCCTGCGAGTTATGATACATTCAACCGGCGCTTTTGCTCGGACGTCGACACCCATGCCTACTTCTTCCGCAAGCAGTGTTCCCAACCGTCCGGGGGGGCTGACGAGAGCCCTGGACGGAACGGGACAGCAATGTGCAGTCCGTCCCGTCCTACCCCAAAGCCGGACAGACTGGACGGTTGGGAACACTGTCCGCAAGCATGCGCGAGAGACTAAAGAACGTGGCGAATTCGTCAACGTCTATGATACCGGCGGCCCGGATCCGGGGAATTATGATGATTTGATTCCGGATATTGGTGATAAGGTTTTGCGAGATGAGGTTGCAGAGATGCTGGGCATACCATACCATGTGAAGGCGACTGCAGAAGATGCTGGTAGGGAGATTGAGACCGGCTATTGATACTTATACGGCTGAAATATTCGGACGATATTTCCAGTAGTTGGTGATAGTGCTTAGTCTCATTGGGAGTTTTTTTATATCGTGGACACTAGAGCTCCATTGACTTACCTTTCAGCCCAAGTGCTCCTCCCTGCCAAAAGGAGTCCCACTGCTAACTGCTCTGGACGAGTGACCTCTTTGGTATCGCGGAAGAACAAATGATGTTGGGTCGTGTCACGATTGCTGGATACCTCTACCTAGCCCATGGGTCGCCTCACCGCACATACCTTTCCGATCTTAACCTCCCCGGCGTGGGTTTTCCCCGCGTGAACAAGATTTCTCTGTGGAATGATTTTAAGAACCACCGGGCAACGTTGTTCTTCGGCCAGAAATGGGAGCCGACTGGGAGGCCAAGCTGTATTTCTGCGGGCAGGCGCGATAGGCGGTGGAGGTGGGTGGAGGAGTGATTTTTTTCGTTAGCAGTTCTTCTCTTTTTACAATTGGATCCTGTAATATCTACAAACACCCGATACTCAAGGTTGAGCACTGCCAGAGAGGTGATATTCGTCATCAGGCTATCCTTTTTGGTCACTACGGATTCTTTATCACTCTGAGTGGAATGTTTGTCTCTGGCATATGTATTTAAAAGCCAGGGTGAAAAGGAGGTGCCCGAGAGGGAGGAACACATACTGGTACATATTCCAGTCTCGAGATAGCAGTTTTCTTCTTTCCCTCCTTCAGACGGTTTACTCAGTTTGCCTCAGCTATCGGTCTGACTAGAAAATGGAATGTTGCGTTTGAGAGTAGCCTTTCCTATTCCCCTTTACGCAAAAGCTCAATACTCTCAAGAAGAAGAGCATCCCGGTTAGGTGATACACTGCCGGTGTTACAGATAGCAATTTGATCCATCCAGGTCACGACGGTCATCAGCAAAATCACATCAGCCATAAACACACAAAAACGACTCCAAAGAGGGGGAGACCCGATAGTGCGAGTGAGGAAAATGCCCAAAACAGGGGGAGTCGGACTGGAGAAGCCATAGGATCAGCGTATGAAATTATTTCCGCCATATTGGCGTGTGTGAAACCGGCCTCTCCGTCCCTCTCTTTTCTTTACTCGTATGATTGTCCCTAGGACTAAAGCTACTAAAGCCTTAGGCCGTTTTGAAATGGTTGCCCTCCCAGGAACGGACTCCTTCCGTTTTGCAACGGTTGCCCACAAAAGGCCTGTTTGGATCAGCAGTCAACTATGTGCTACCACGCGGTAATTGCGATTAGGCCCCACAGTCCCTCCCACTTCCACCATACTTTTTTTTTCTTTTATTTCAAAATCTATATTAAAGAAGCTAATATTGTGACATTGTGACAACAACAATCTTCAAAGCACCAAAAGCAGAACTATAATCTCCCTGAAAAACCAAAGATTTTTAAAATGGGCTCACAGCTATCTGGAGACCTACCGGTGAAGGAACTTCCCCTGTCCCTGTGAGTCACCAGTTTTTGAATATTAAATACAAGGTTTTAGCTAATTAATTTGTCGCTATATTGTTACTTGTAGACATCTTGGAGTTCTGCAAGAAATTGAAATAGAAATTTAATGTTATTTGAGAGGAGGAATTGCAGTTTCTTTTTTTGATTTTTTTGGTTTGTTAATATGTATATGATTAAGTGGTTTAGGGCAGAAATTGAGTACTGTATAATACAACTAGCTTCCATTTTGAAACAGTTGACTTGGTGTATTCCTGAACGGAAGAGATGATTTATTTTGTGGTCACCAAACACCAGTTCAGTTCCTTCTGTTTCAAAACAGAAGCCAACGGTCGTTTGTATGGGTGAAGGAAATGGCACGGTCTTGTCCAAACACACCCTTAGTACATCAGCAACACTGCTGTCGATGTCGTTGTGCCGGTTGTCAAACAAGAAATTTACGGACTTTGTGAACGATCCATACTTTGCGAATTGGCTAGTAACTTAGAAGAGCTCTAACTTGGCCTTACAATTCTAGGCGGGTGCATAATTAGTGAATTAGAGAGGGCCGAGTATCGGGTGGTTGCCCTACTTACCCTAACTCCACTCGGGTGATGCTTAGATCTAAAGACTCCAGAGCTTGGATTAGCTTAATGGTGCAATAACGTGGACATGGATGAGGGGGGATACCGGTACTTGTAGAACCCTCATTTCTTTTTAAGGAGAAAAAGAAAAGAAGGGGAAATGCCTCCTGTGACTTTTCGCCCACCACTTGCAGGAGTTGAGACTGTAGAGTCAATAGCTCCAGCGGAGTCGGCAATCGGAGAGGCACCACCATCTCACCCTGCCGCGCTGAATATTGACACCCGAGTTGCGTTATGACATGCCCGGGGCGCATCCTGCCTGCCATCCCATCCCATCCCTTCGGAGGGCGAGCCTCCTAACGGGTCCATCGTGCTTCTCGGTCAGGTGACATGATACTGCACCCACTCTTTTCTTTCTTTCACGCAAGAGCCAGCCCAGAGAACTTTGTAGGACGGCCCAACCCACAGACACGGCACGGCATTCGGGAAATACTTTTCTGTGAGCGCAGTCTCAGGAAAAAAGGCAGAACTGAATTCTGCAAATCGCACGAAAGGGTGCGCCGCCAAATTTTGGCGGCACGCAATAAGAAGTCCTCGGATACTACGAAGTGTTCCCACTGTTTTTATGATATGCGCGCTGCACGGTCCGTATGGTATCGTGAGGCTCCACCTTCGCCGGCTGAAAGACACCCCTCCCTCGAGGAAGGAAGGGAGGAAGGAAGGGAAAAGGTGACCAAAAATAGCTTAGAGCCGGCGGGTTGTCTCTGAATCGTTTCCACCTTCCTTGGGGATTTGAGAGGGGGTGGGGGGCATGTGCGGTACAGTGCTAATTCGGGATATCTGTTGCTGACGTCACGGGTTCGGTCTGTTTTGTGTGGTAGAGGTTAAGTTGGCTGCCGTGATGGGGGCGATACCGGAACCCGGGATATCGGACGGAGGTTAGTGTGTGAGAATAACAAAGGGGAGTGGGAAGGGTAAGAACTGCGGATGCCGGTTAGGATTTGAACCTAAATTGGGGGGGGGGAGGATTAGTAAAAGCCTTTGAGAGGGTATGATAAAAGAGAGTCTCGCATCAACAGGTGCAAAAAAGCGTGACGAGTGATGGCACATGATTTGCAAAAACCTGGGAATTCCATATTAATTGTCCCGGTCCGTTATTTTTTGTTTATTTTTTCTCTGGAGATTTTGGGTCGGTAGATTCTATGGACTTTATTTCACTGCTCTGGCTTTTTGCTAATTGGGGTGGAGTGGCTGGTGTCCGGGGTCTTGGGAAATCGTTCAACAGGGGCGGTTAGGCTGAAACCCACCCTCTTTAGCATACCTTAACCATGCGCGAGTATCGAATCAAGGTGGGCGTTGGGGATTTATATATTAGCCCTCTTCACCCCTTAACCCGTTCTCGTTCGCTTTGTGGCGTGCTATTATAGTAGAGCAAATTGGAATCCTCCCAGGATGTTTTCTCTTCTTTTGTATTTCCATTTCTTTTCCTGGTATTCCCCAAGTCGGTTACTGGCAGGCTAGAGATGATTGATGGGCGGAAGGGAGAAAGCTGTGCAGAAGGGGTCTAATCAGATCTTCCGGATGGTTGCACTTTCCCCTCCTATTGTGTGGTATGTGTAGGCTTTGGATAAGTTGCCCCGGCCTAAGTTTTTTTATTCTAGTTTTTTTATACCAATAGCTTCATCCACCCCCAACCCGGATTCCAAGCGCGGAATAAGCACAAGCGCCTTGCAGCGGATTTCGACAAGCCTGGTCTGGGCCCACCCCCATCGAGCCCTTTTCGGGAAGGGCTACCCACCCCAATATCCTAATTTACCTTAGTTCAGATGCGCAACCAGGTTTGGGAAGGTTAAATTTTGGTCGAATTTGTAATATACGCTGGGGAGCGCAGGATTACAGTATCATATAGACTTCCAATATAGGGACCTCTAGACTCCCTGGGGGTGAGTGATGCAGGCGAAAGGCCCAGCTACGGGTAGAGAAAATAAAAACTGTTTCCGGCTTGTTTGAGATCCCAAGAGGCCTGAGGTATGATATCATAGTACCGGTGTGCTGCACCGTGCAGAATTCGCCTCGGGGGCTTGGTTTTTTCTTCTCTTACTGACCTTGAGTGGATCCCCGAGCTCGGGTGCGGGGAGGGGGTCCTACGGTAATGGGGTCTGTAGCAAAACTTTCCCGGGTGGGCGGTGGTTAGTGCGGCACGATACCATAACGGCTAAAACTACTGTAGATATGAGGGTAAATTAGATATTGACAAACATGTGCCATCCACATGAGAGCGGATACTCGGCGAGAATCTACGAAGGAGAGTTTACCGGTCTGGCGCGTTACTCGGAAAGTCTAACCCATTTCACTTCTTTTCTCCTACATTTCTCTTTGTTATTTTCCCCGCCATTTATCCTTGTCCGCTCACCTTATGCTATATGCGGTGATGGACTTTTCTCCTTGTTGATATGGCGTAAGCGTCCAAAAGGTATATCATACCAGGCTCGCCCCTTTCTCTCTCACGATATACAGGTACTCGTACATCTAAAATACGGACGAACATTCCATCAAGTCTTGTTGGATTTGTGGGAATAGGAAGCAATGTGATGTTGATAGTGGAATTGATCGCTGGATGATTTATGACAGTTTTCCCAGTTATTTACCATCTACCCTTCACAGATAGGGGCATCACACAATGCAACGAGCTTGGTAAACGTTTAGGAAGCTTCTCACCATAGCAAACATAACATTTTGTTCCCTCTATGTTTTTTTTCGGACATTACAATTAACGCATCGTACCCTCCCCGCTGGATCTAACTCCTCCCCCCTCCCACTCACCCTTCCTTCCTCCGGGGTTTTGTAAAAGCATCCCTGGAGCTTTTCCACATTATGTATCGGAAGCCCAAACAACAGAAAGGGTACCATAAGAATGGGAAACTGGGTTAAAATCCCGCGCCAACAGTTCGCTCGTTCCACACCTGAGGTAGACGTGCTAATGGTAGAGGACCGTGCAAGAGGATTATCCTAAAGTTGAAAGTTGACTTGCCAATATTATGTGTTAAGGGGTTATTAATTAATTACACGGTATGTCATACATTTACAGCTCAAATACTAACTCCCCGCTGGTGGTCTTGAGTGAAAGCTGCACAGAGTTAGCCACAAGCTTGGGCTAGAAGCTTATAACCTTAGTCACCCAGATAATCTAGGTGAGCTAGGCGACAAGACCTGAGATAGGCGAACCATCTGTGAGCTAGATCTCTCTCATGAAAAAAAAAGGGGGAGTAGAGCGGGAGAGGGAACAGAAATGAATGAAATATGGGCAGAAGGAAAATTGATGCTTTGACTCGGAATGGGAATTAAACTGTTGATCTCGTCATGGAGTGGGGGGCCTTTCGTGTGGTATCGTCGTCTGTTCCGGGAAGAATTCTAACGGGGGGTGGGTTAGAACTTCCCCAGCATACGGTATAAGCGATCATGAAACATCACTCGTGTAAGTTAGCAGTTAATGTGTTGTAATATCACTTGGTTCGAGAATCGAGAAAAGACTTATCCTTCCATCCCATCTCCTGTGAGAAGGGAGTACTAATATACTACATGAGTTTAGCAGTCACTTTGAACAGCGTGTCCTATATCATGCAAGCCAGTTTCCCAACAGGACCTACTCGGACCATTCAGCTCGGTATCCCAGACCAAACAAGTCTGATGCGGTAACCATCTGGTAATGGAATCCTGAGAAGTCACATTTTCCAACATAATGTGAAACTAGGGTGCACGTGAGAGGGCCTCACATACACAGGTCAAATTCTGACAGCCTGAGCCGATCGCAACGGCTCTATCCAAGATATCTAAGGGGATATGATAGCAGGGGTATTCTAATAGAGAATTGGGACGCGCATGGAAGGCCTCTCCCAATTTCGGGGCCGAGGCTCATACCGGGTTGCGTTGTCGAACGAAACAACACACAGCCTGACGGCTACCTTGGCGATCCTGCCAGAGCGGTAGGGGTGAAGCATATCATGCATGGAGGTCTCCCGGTGCCATTTTTAGAAATCGCTCTGTCCAAGCCCACATACACCCGTGCCCTATCCATCGGACCAAATGTTTCTTTTAGGGAAAAGCTATTTCGGGGCACCCGCATTTGCTTGCATCGAGTCAGATCCCCCCTCATTTTCGACCAGTGACAAAACCCGTTAGAAGCATTCTCGGTGAGAAGTAGAACGGATGGCGAGCTCCATCGTGAAGGAATTCGAACAGATTGTAAAACACGTCGCGAAGAAATACATTCCCAGAAGGTAGCCAACCCAACGGGACATGTTATCATAACGTGCGGTGCGATACGGTACAGTCGCTTATAGTAAACTCGCCAGACGTCGTTGGCCGGACAGGGGTTGGGGGGGTGGAGGGGGAAGGTAAAAACCCAATCGAAGCCCCCGATCCACTCCAACAACGCCTCCCCTGCACACCCCCCTCTTCATATACTCCCAAGGCTCTTCTTTTTGGTCTTTCGTCTGACTATCCTCTGATCTCTACAGGTTCGTTGACCTAAAACCCACTTGTAGTAAGGAGGGTTAATTAGGTAGAGCATGAATACTTATCCTATCGACCATTATTGCAACGATTTCGCTTATAGGTATACCACTCACACAATATGGATCAATGGGATGGATCAATTTCAGAATTCAGAAAGAAGGCATGTCAGACAAAAGGGAAGGGAAAGTTCAGAGCAGTTTTTACGGCGGAAACCGCCAAAGCAACGGCGCTCTTTGTGTCGGGGAAAGACTTGACCCATATTGATAACAAGTCCGCCGTGAGCACCCCCGGGGATGAGTATTTCTGTTTTATTTTTATTTTTTTTGATTACTTGGCTTTGTGTGTCCAGAAATTATCTCTGGCTTACTTCAAGCCACTCCAGACCCTTAAGATTAACCCCCGGGCCACTCGCAAACGAGTCTCTTCGTTATCGAGCCACTGTGAACCCCCCCCTGGAACCAGACCCGCTGTTCTCTTTCTTGCTGATAACGTGGTACTATGTATCAGGGCTGTAAGGTACTCACCGATTCAGAATTGTTCATAGTATCACCCGACCAAATGACGCCAGGTGCAGTAATAGAGGGTGGAAAAGGGCTAGTTGAACTGGGGAGTAGAATTGCATGCTTGAGAGCTAAATAAGGGAGGTCAGGAAGGTCGGAGAGCTCAAAACTCGCTATATTACTGCCCGACAGTATGAATCCACTATGCTCCCTCTGGGAGGCGAGTGACTTTTCATGAGCTGGCCAAGGTGGCTTCTTGGGCCCGATTCTGTCAGGTAGGTGGCTCAGATGGGGGAGATATTATAAAGCATTAGGATATCCAGGCTCCTCGGGGTTAGAGAGATTACCGGTAGGGTTTCTTGTGCTCAGACATCGGGAGCTTGTTGCGCAGGAAGAGAGTGAGCTCGAATTTCCCCGGCCAACATGGTGGCATTCTATCATCATTCTCAGAAGTCCTCGTCGTCACCTTGGGAAAAAAACAAAACAAAAAAAACACCATCGAAACCACTGCGATCCATAGCCTGCAATGGCTCACACTCTGTTTGTATGTTCTACCCCTGTAGGAGTGTTAGAAATTTTCTTATGGGCTTTGGCTAGCTGGGGACACCATTTGGGCCCTACTACCACCGACAACACGGTAAAATACACCATCCCTAGGTACCGGTATCAAATCTCGAATCGCGATGCGCTGTTTTCCAGTATCGTAATCTATAACCGCGATATACGGAGCGTTATCACCGGCATCATATATGATACTATCCGGTAGTGTATAGCACGGCCCCCCCTCTGGGAGTTAGGGTTTTGAGCAGCAAACGTATACATACAACGTCTCATTGAAAGCACCAAGGCGTAAAAGAGTGTCGGTGCGGTGTGCCAACCCTCAGTTTTTGCTGGGGTTCCTGTGCCCGGCGCTGTACCGGTGGGGCGAGTACCAACATCGGAACTATGAAAATAAGTTTTTCAGAGCGAGTTCTTGACTTTATTTCCTACGATAAGGGTCTCCCGGTAGCCTGGGCTCTCGGTGCACGTAGGGAAGGCTTACAGAACCCGCCAGGAGGGGTGGATGTGGATTGGGCGGTGAGCGTACGATTTGCCAACAGTAATGTCAAAAAAAAAGATAGTGTAAGCAAATAAACTGTGAGGTGTTTGGGATCAATAAGGAGAATAGTTTATCTCACAATTTCGTGGGTAGGGGAGTGGCGAAGAAGGGAAGGCGGAAAAGGGGTGGGGAGGGAGGAAGAATGGACCAAGCTCAGCGCTTCAGACACCACCATGCACTCTACTCTCTGGATCCCTACGGCACAGTGTGTGTGGCTATATACAATTTATATGTGTGTTTATGAAGCTTCCTCCTATTGGGCGGACGTGGCGGATGGGAGGACGGATCTTTGTTGGTTTATTAAAAAATGTACTTGTATCTAAATGCGAGTCGGATATCCAAATACAGAAGCAATAGCAGTGTGAAGTCCGAAAATACCCTCAGACTCTTAAGTCTACCTACCCTCAACATCTGTACCACATCTCTCTCCACAAACACAATAGATTAAGGGTCGTTGCCCATACACATACTATACAATACCCAACACCATCTACCATTCTGAGAATAGGACGCAGTCTCCGTTCAGCGAAGCAACGTATAATATAGTCACAAATTTTAGCAAGATAATTGATGGAGAGTCGGGAGGTTTTGTTATGACCGTCGTCGGTAAAACTGTGCTTAATTCTTGGCAAAATTCGATGTGGTAAGGGCACATTTTTTTCTCCTATTTTGCTATGGCGTACAGTCGGTGGACTATAATTATCTTGTTACAAACTACAGATGTTGGTGTCGGGATTGGTATGTGTTTGAAAATGATTCTCTTAGTGTTAGTGCAAAACAGTAAACAAAGGTGTCAACACAACCCCTCGAGGACCGCCTTATTCAGGAACTGTTCTTAAGACTGTGCAAAGCTGAGCCACTGAGCACTGTTGCCATTTGGAAAGGTTAGTGCCGTTGCTCCTCTGGCGACGACCGTCGTAACAAAACCTCCCTAATAGAGCCCTCCGGGACTAAGACACGAGTATTGTAGAATGATGGCATCAGCAACGTGCAGGGGGGAGGGGGAGGGAGACCACGGCGTGTGCTCCTCTGTGAATGCTCCAAACCCCGTGGCAACAAGACCACCACCACAGAGAGTACAGAACCACCTCAACGAACAGGCGATCGAGCAACCAACACAGCAAACATGTCCCGAATCCTCACCCGCCCGGCTGTCAGGGCGTTTTCCACACAATTTCGGCTCTCTACTGGTGCCTTACGCTATGTCCATAGTGAGCGGGTCCCGTACTCTGGTCCTCCAAGTTACGATACACTCAATCGACGCTTTTCCTCTGACATCAACCCCCACACCTACGTCTCTCATCAGCATGCAAAAGCGGCTAAAGAACGCGGTGAAATCTTTGATATACATGACTCCAGTGGCGTGGACCCGTTGAATTTCGATGTTTTGATTGCGGATGTAGATGATAAGGTTTTGCGGGGCAAAATTTCAGAGGTAGTGGGGATACCATACCATTCAAAGGCAACCATCGAGGATGCTGGTAGGAAACTAGAAACTGGATATTGTTACCTATACGGAGAAAGTTCTCGGATAATATTTCCTACGGTTGTTAGTAATCGGACTCGGGCTCATTGGGTTTTTTTTGTTGTGGAAACTGGAGCTCCGTGGACTCACCTTTCAGCACGGGTAAGTTCTACTCCTAATTAAAAGAGGTCAAGTCCATTGCTAACTACTTTAGACTTGTGAGCTCTTAGGTTTTGCGCCAGAACAAGCGATGCCGAATCTCGTCACGATTGCGGGATACACCCACCCAATCTACAGATCGCCTCGCAATAAACACTTTTCCGATCTCAACCTTCTCGGCATGGATTTTTTTTCTGTGCATAGGATTTCACAGTGGAATGATTTTCTGAAGCGTCGTGCAATCTTGTTCTTTGGTACGAAATGGGAGCCGCCTAGGAAGGTCGAGTCATAGGTTTGTGTACTAGCAATAGGAGGAAGAGAGGAGGTTGAGGGATGGTTTTTTCTTTAACTGTACTTTCCTCCTTACTCTTGAATACTACAATATCTACCATGGCCAATAAAGTCCTGTTCATAAAGTTGCATAAGAGTGCTGCGGTAGTATGGCATGGGAACTCTGTACCCGGAGCACTAAAGTGAGGTATTTGGGAGTCAACGTCAAAACCTGAAGACTTTTTAACAGAAATTCCAGTCAAAAAAGTAACTCTATTGGGTGATAGAGTAGCTTGTTGGCTTCAAGCCAATAGAGAGAAAATGAAAATATCTTTGTTTTCATAAAGTTATTAAAGCTTAAAAAGGAGTAGGTTTTGGGGAGAGAATTGAAATGTCTAGGATATTTTTGGACATGTTAGTTTCTATTAATATTAATTTAGCATATTGTAGATAGAATTATATGATACCTTCTTTTCCAATTTAGAATATCACCTATGAATTGAAGTCAGAATAGTATGGTATATAATATAGGATATATAGGTAAAGGTAAGGTCATAGTTAGATTAAAATATCATGCAAATATAATTTTATTATATCAAACCTCACATAATACAGACTTGCAATAACAATTTAGTTCCTTAGAAAACAAGTTCTAGGTATGATACTCAGGCTGATCCCACTGTAATATTGAGAATTGTAGAAACTAATACAGAAGAGTCACGGTATTACAAGAAAATAGAACTCGAAAATGACACTATCAAGCTGGAAAAGCAAGAGCGAAGATGATAAGCAAATCATGAGCATGTTCGTTGTTACCGAGTAAAGCAAAATTCTCATCCTAAAGAATTCAAACCTGCTCCACTATCCAGTGCTGAGAAGATAAGACGATTGAGAAACAGAAGGCGCTCTATTATTGATTCCTCTTATCATTCAGATGTATCTGAGTCGCTTCAACCAGAAAAGAATTACGAAATACTTTCTTCTCGTAAGCGGACTCAAAAATATTGAGAACAGCTTCATGAAGGCCAGAGAATCTAAAAGAAAGTACCCTATAGTGCTCCTGAGTGGTCACAAATGTAATATGCCAAAAAGCAACAGCTTCACATAAAAGCATATCATAACGGACAGGGTCCGAGCAGGTAGTCCTGGGCACTCCACGGTCAGCCTCTGGAAATATGAATAGGTTCGTCATTCCATCAAGGGTCTATACATCGAGGAGCCGGTATCCTACTGCGGGTCTAGACAGGAGACCTTGGTATCTAAGGTGAATCCGGCTTATTGGGGTGCAGCCGAAGAGCAAGTTCCAGGGAGGTCTGGTATCCCACTGGAGGTTTAAGGAAGAGACAGGTATCCCATCTCAGAGGTCTAAGCATCAAGACAGGTTCCCACCTCTGAGGTCTAGACAGATGTCCGGTATCCCACCGGAGGTCTAAGCAAGAGACAGGTATCCTACCTCAGAGGTCTAAGCATCAGGACAGGTTCCCACCTCTGAGGTCTAGACAGATGTCCGGTATCCCACCGGAGGTCTAAGCAAGAGACAGGTATCCCACCTCAGAGGTCTAAGCATCAGGACAGGTTCCCACCTCCGAGGTCTAAACATCAAGGGCCCCCAGTATCCAAGGTTTATCCGTCTAAACTGTATGCGGCCGAGGAGTGGGGTTCAAGGAGGGTTTCCGACATCAAGCCGGAGTCTACCCGCGAGGAGCATAACCATCTAAGGTCCAACTAAGGAGCATCCAAGCGAGCCAAGGTAGTCGTCCAGTATCCCACTGGAGGTCTAGGTCAAGGGGCCTCGTTGTCCAAGGTTAATCCGTCTGATTGGTATGCGGCCGAGGAGCGAGGTTCAAGGA
>LN891259.1:0-21264 GCA_900010015.1 Tuber aestivum
CCCTGTCACCTTCGAATCGGAATACTGCCTCAAGAACTGCACCCCAGATGTAACCGGCATTCAAGGGATCGAATACGAAATCTCCCATTTCCTCAAGGCCTATGCCCTCCAGCGCGCCCTCGACCACACGGTGTTAGAACAGCAGGAAGTCAAAGAAATTGTCCCTCCCGAATACCACCATTTCTTGCCGGTATTCCTGGAAAAAGTGCAAACCCAACTACCACCCAGTCGACCAGGAGTGGATCACCAAATACCTTTGAAACCTGGCTTCACTCCGCCCTTTGGCCCCCTCTACAACCTGTCCCCGCCAGAACTCGCTGGGCTCAAAGAATGGATCGACGAAAACCTGGACAAAGGATTCATCAGCCCTTCCACTTCCTCCGCGGCATCCCTGGTACTGTTTATCAAGAAAAAGGATGGCACTCTGAGGCTCTGTGTGGATTACCGTGGCCTGAATGAAGGAACCATCAAGGACCGTGGGCCACTCCCCCTGCTAACCGAGACCTTCATGAATATAGCAGAAGCCAAGATCTACACCAAGATCGACATCCGCGGGGCATATAACCAAGTCCTCATGGACCCGAAGCACCGATGGAAGACCGCCTTCCGTACCCGCTATGGACTCTTTGACTCTAATGTCATGCCTTTCAGCCTCACCAATGCCCCTGCCACCTTCCAGGCCTTTATCAACAAGGTCCTCCGCCAAGGACTAGACCGTTTCTGCACTGCTTACCTCGACGACATCCTGATTTACAGCAAGACAGAGGAAGAAGACGTCGAACATGTCCGCTGGGTACTCAATGTCTTGCAGGAGGCCGACCTCGAAGCCAAGCCGCAGAAATGTGAATTCCACGTTACCAATGTTGAGTACCTGGGTTTTATCATCAGCCCAGAGGGTATCCGAATGGACAACGCCAAGGTCTAAACCGTTACCGTTTGGCCTGTGCCCGACCGCGTGAGGGAAGTCCGTGCCTTCCTTGGTTTTGGAAACTTCTACCGACGTTTCATTCGTGCCTTCTTCCGCCTGGCACGCCCTCTCACTGCCCTCACCAAAAAGGACCAACCCTTCGTCTGGACCCCCAAATATCAGAAAGCCTTCGCGAGATTAAAAGAAGCCTTTACTACTGCCCGAGTCCTAGCCCACTTCGACTTCTTCAAGGAAGTGATCATCGAAACCGATGCCTCCGACTTCGTCTCTGCCGGCGTCATGTCCCAAAAGGACGATAGCGGACGTCTCCACCCTGTTGTATTCTACTCCCGCAAACACAGCCCAGCAGAGTGCAACTACGACATATACGATAAGGAGCTCATGGCCGTCGTCAGGGCCTTCGAGGAATGGCGATGTTATCTCCTGGGGAGATCGGTAACAATCCTAACAGATCACCTCAACCTCAAGCACTGCACCACCAAGAGGCTGCTAAATAACCGACAAGCCCGGTGGTCCGAGTTCCCATCCCAGTTCAACTACAAGATCGAGTATCAGCCTGGGAAGCTGAATGGCAAGGCCAAAGCCCTGACTCGCATGAAGAACGAGACCCCTAAGGAAGCAGAGCAACGGCGAGACCATCGAACCCAAGTGGTGTTAAAGTCTCAGTCTCTGAGTTTGTTGGCGAAAATTACGCTCCCTACCGGAGCGTCTCCCATTGAAGAACTCTGGAAAGAGGCCTATAAAGCTGACAAGATTCCCATCCAGGTTCTCCGTGCCCTTGACAATGGCGACCGACACTCCCGTCTCCTGTCACTCAACGAATGTAAACGTGACAGGGATCGGCTACTCTAGCGTGATCGGATCTATGTTCCCCAACATGACGAATTGCGCCTGCGCCTCATACAGGATTCTCATGACCGTCCTTCGGCAGGGCATCCAGGATGTGCTAAGACCCATGAACTCATGTCCCGACGCTACGTTTGGCCTGGTATGAGACAGGACATAGGTCGCTTTGTGGCCAATTGCCATATATGCCAACGAAGTCGCACCTCCCGGCACGCCCCCTCTGGCATCCTGCGTCCCCTACCGATACCCGATCGCCCCTGGGAACACATCTCCATGGACTTTGTTACCGGTCTTCCATGGAGTCAAGGGACTGACGCCATCCTAGTGGTAGTAGACCGAATGTCCAAGATGCGCCATCTGATTGCCGGTCGGGCCACCATTCATGCTCCCACACTTGCCGATCTATATCTCGGCCACATCTGGAAACATCACGGCCTACCGAAGACCATCACCTCTGACCGAGGCACTCAGGCCCTGTTTGGCACGCCAGAAAAATGCCATTTTTCTGACTTTTATGCCATTTTTCTGTCATAAATTTTAAAAAAAAGGGAGGTGTGTTTGGCATGCATATTAAAATGGCATTTTTTTAAATTTAGTATTGTTTTTTTTTATGGCATTTTTTTTGTAAAACATATAGGGTATTAGGGTATAATAGAAAGATAAAATAGAATAAAAAGAGTAATGATATGACTAATACAAGTATTGTGAGAATAATAATAATTTAAACAAATTTTTCTATATGATTTTAGTAAATATTCTAATTAGTTCAAGAGTGATTTATGAAGAGTACAATGTAATGATTCTCCAATAATAAGCTATAGCAACCTATGTCTATACCCATATATGTGACCCTGAGGTCAAGTGGTAGACTAGGTAGGCATGACAGAATATGTCTAAGGAGATATCTGATGGTAAGAGTATCTCTATGAGCATAAGGTACTTAAGGGATATGTGTATTATACTAGTTTAGCTAAGTTGAACATTTTCAATATATACTTTTAGAAAATTTGGCCAAGCCATTGATTTGTCATAATAATAAAAAGAGTGCTAGAATTTAGGTTTACTTAATTTAAACCTATTATTTAGTATTTTTTTTTTGATTATAGGGCTAAACCCTGAAAAATGAGAAACCATTGCCAAACACGATTATTTCTGAAAAATGGTATTTTTTTAAAACAGCTTTAAAGCGATTTTCACGAAAAATGGCATTTCTTTTTATGGTGGCGTGCCAAACAGGGCCTCAGTTCACAGCGGACTTCTGCAGAACCCTGTGTGAAAGGCTACAAGTGGAAAGGAAGTTGTCAACCGCCTTCCACCCCCAAACAGACGGTCAGACTGAGCGCGTCAACGCTATCATGGAACAGTACTTGAGGGCCTTTATCAGTTACCAGCAGGATGACTGGTCCCTCTCGCTCCCCATGGCCGAATTCGCATCCAACAACCACGCTTCTGAATCCACTGGCTTATCACCCTTCTTTGCCAACTATGGATATGACCCCCGCATGGACTTCCTAGACACCCCAGGGGACACGTCCGATGAGCCTGCTGCCGGAACGTTCGTGGACCGTATCAAAGAGATCCATGACCACCTGCGTACCGAGATCGCCTTCGCCCAGGACAGACAACAGGAGTATGCAGACAAAGGAAGACTGCCGGCACCCCACTTCCAGGTGGGAAACAATGTTTGGTTAAACGCCAAGAACATCCGGACCAAACGACCTTCAGTCAAGCTTGACGACAAACGTCTCGGCCCTTACCCTGTCCTCGCCCAGATTGGCACCCACGCTTACCGGTTAGACCTCCCCGTGTCTATGAGGATCCACAACGTCTTCTATGTCTCCCTACTCGACCTCGCCTCCCAGGATCCTCTTCCTGGCCAAAGAATACCTCCCCCACTGCCGGTGGAAGTCGATGGAGAACAAGAATGGCAGGTGGAGGAAGTCCTCGATGCTAAGTTTGTTCGGAACCGCCTACGGTACCTCGTCCGTTGGAGAGGATACACAGAGGCCACCTGGGAACCCGCCGAGTCCGTCAATGGGCTTCAGGCCCTGGAGCGATTCCACGAACGCTACCCCCATAAGCGAGGCCCCTTACCTGAGTGCCTCGCCTCATGGGACTGCGGCGTCGGAGAGGGGAGCTAGTGTCATGGCCACCCGGCGCGCTGAACGTGGAGGAACATTGGACTTTTGGTTGCATATATCGGCTGTGGTTTCTTTGGTTGCGTTGTAGAATTTCCTTTGTGTTATGATTGGGATAGGTTGCCACACGACGGAACCTGGCGGAACATGATGGAAAGATCGCGGCTGCGCACGACGCCAAGGACTTTCTTTTGTATTAGTGATCATGGAGGATTTCCTATCTATATAAGGGGGTGTGCCCCCTTATACTTTATGTTCTTTACGCAATCTGGTAATCTCCTTTGGACACCTGTACCTAGGAATTACACTCTCTACTATCTGGCGTCCTCTTGAACCCCTGAACCCCGACCCTGAACTCCTGAACCCCGAACCTCGTACAACTCGCCCCGGTTGTACCCCCGCACCTAGACCTCGTCTCCAGATTCCTGCCTGTCCTAATCGTGGTGTGCCTTGGGCTACCCGACCCTCAGACCTTGTCCCTTACACCCTGATAGTCTCGCTCTTGTCCTGCGATATAATCGTGTACCCTGGCGGAACAATCTCCTCCTAGTCTTGGCTGTAAGTAGAATCCCGATGCCAAATCCCTATCCAGAAGGGGCAGACAGTAGCCGCAGTGAATGATGTGGTCAGGACTGCAAGATAGATAAATAAACGGGTTATGGCAATTTCGTTCCTAAGAATCCTGACAAGCTCAGCAAGTACCGCCATGGCCTAGACTCCAAACTCACAAATGATGGTGCCGATTCACGGATAATGCCTTGTTATTCTGGAATTCCTGTCACAGACATGCCACATATTTTTCTACACCTTTAACCAGGGAGGACCTTTACCAAGAGCTATGGGAAAGGCAGATGGCACTTGTCCATGATGTCCAGGTCAGAGTTCCTTAACCCAAGAGGACCTGGCTCCTGGACATGCTGTGAGTCTTAACCAGGTATTGGAAGCAGGTCTCCCAGTTCCGATGTTTCAACAAAAACCTCTACATTCTAATTTTGTACGCCAAGGGTTCAGACTTTTCTTCCATGTGGCTGGAAGATGATTTTGCTTCGCCTTGAGTACACAAATCTGGAGCATCCCTGCTGCCAAGTGTGGGTGGCAAAGTGGTCCTGCTGTCCGCAATCCGCTAAGCGGGGTGCAAAACATGATGTTATGGTAGCGGGGCAACCTGGCACTGGTGTGTTATCTGTACATATGTGATTATTTCACTATGGTCTGACAAGTATCTAGGGTGGCCCCATTCTCCACCCTATCTACTAGCGCGTCGACTTGTTATTGGCAAGCTCATAGTTTGCCATGAGGATGAACAGAAGTGATATAATTTTGATCAAAATATGGCCTGGAAGCAGTGCTCTCAACAGTTCAGGGCCCCCGGAAAGCCCGGCCGAGGGACAGCCAAGCGCCCGGGACGGGACGGGACAGCAACATGTAGTCCGGCCTTGTCCTTGAACTCCTAGGGCGGCTATCGTGAGGAAGGACGATGAGCCCCACCATATGAGGCAACCTCTGGTAGGGTCAGCGCATGACCACACAGGACCACCAGGGATGGTAGGGGACCGTGGAGGATGATTGTGGATGGTGAGGAAGGGCTGCGGGTTTAAGGCATGGTAGGGGAAGGTAGGTAACTGTGGTGACAGCAGGGAACTTTCAGTTGATGGTCCTTTGCCCTTATGTGTTGGGCAAGTTCAGGAAAAGACCAGACGGGACGGCACAATGCACTCCTTCCTGGCCCTTCATTCCTATATGCTCCTCCCACTGCTGCTTCATAATCCATTTTGACTGATTGAATCCAGAACAAATTTCTTAACTATTTTTATTCTATACCTAGTTCTCCTGAGCCGGAGGGATCATATCAAGTGAAGATTTTCCAATGATACTGTATAGTGGAAGGCACATTGGGAGAATACTAGAGTAGCCCCTAACGAACCTGGTATGGCTACTCAAGAGCGATCTAAGGAGAATATGCTGGTCAAAGCAGGAATTACAATATCAAAGAAGGACAGGAACAGGAGGCATGGGGGTCCGTAGCTGGGGGAGTCGCCACGGCGGAGGAAGTGGTATGGGCATACCACCTGCAGCTATAAGCGAAACGATATCCGCCTTGCAGCCCACAGCAGATCACGCTAAGGATCCAATCCTCCTAGTTGTGTAAAATCCCTTGCTATAACAGGTCACCTATCGTGATTTTGAGGACTACGCACATGCACAAGTCATAGGATAGTTAGAGGGGAAGAGGCATTTTTGCAAAACACAGAGGGAAGTATGGAGGCACTATCTGGGCGCTTCTTGATGATTAGAAACCTTCTAGTTTCCAAATAATAGAAAATGGCTACGATGTTGATTGGTGTGTGCGGTTCCTGGCCTCGTCGGTTGTCATGGGCCTTGCTTCTATTGTAGTCAGCCCGTATCGCATGACTGGTATGTTAGACTCTGGTTTTGTCTGTCAGATATTGTGGTTAAGAGTTTGTAGGCATCGCTGTTCTCACCTGCGAAGCAGTGGGATGCATGATATGTCTCAGCTACACAGAGGTTTCCCCAGCTTTGCAGATCTAGGCAAGGGTTTTTGCTTCTCATTGTATCTCATAGTCTGCTTTGAACATAATCTTCTAAGAAAAAATATCGGTGGGATGATAGTTTGACAAAACTACTGAAAAGCTCATGGGTTTATGGGCTGGCTCTTGCATTTACGTTGAGCACAGACATATCAGCATTATCTGAAATTAAGCTACCAGATGTGAAGATGTCCCTGTACTGCTTCATCAATTGGGTTATTATTGCCAATCACTGGTAGTCCAGATAATGGTCCTATCATTGTCTCCAATGGGATTGAGGGGTGGTGGAGATATCTCCAGGGCTGAAACGGGTTTTTCACTTATTTGTAATGCTTATGGGTTTTTTATATTTGAGGAAGAAGGTTCTGGAGATTCTCTCCAAGGTTTATTTAGAAGGAAGTAAGCTTGGGAGGCAAGGAAGGGTATAGCATGCAGGGATAGAAGGAGATAGGATTGGTTGATAGGAGCGGGTAAAGAGAAGTCAAGAGATGTCCAAAGAAACAACAAGAAAAGGGGTAAAGGTGGGGTCACCTGGGTCAGGTTCGGAGATTGTAACGAATTCTCGTCTGTTTTCACTCTATATAATGGCATATGGTCATTGGGAGAAGGAAAAGGCAAGGGTAGCAGCCATTGTTACAGAAAGCCGAATACGACATATTGATAACGGTGAAGAACCAGAAGTTTCTAGTGCGCACAAGGAGAAACGATGCAGTGTGAATCACAAGAGTTATGAGGTTCGCTGCCTGCCTTATCATCTGCGTACCTGGCATTGTTACTTTTTATTGCCTTCATCACCACAAGGCGCGTGGGAGCGTGGATGAAATGTCTGCTCCTGTACCTGAATTATCCCAGTAATGGGTTTGTATAGGTAACCTGCTCCTTTTCCTATCTTGGTGGTATCCATAACTCTGTGGCCACTAGAGTTAAATTGATTCTGGATTCTTGGATAGTGTACGGGTTTTGTACCGCGAGTTGTTCCTTATAAGTAAGTATTGTACTACCTATATTTCTACAATACAGGCTGAGAGCCACACTCCTATCCATTATTATTGCTGTGTTTGGTTCAGAATAGGGAATGTATTGCTATGAACTTAAAATCCACTCCAATTGCCTTATCTGAATCTCAAATGTAAGTGATCACAAATGAAATTCCGGTTCTTGGTATGTAGACTAATCAATAGTCCCAGAGCACTGGATATCCTACTATGCACCCCACCTAAAAACAGTGCTTAGAGCCGTCGGGGGGCCTCATAGGTACGGCAGGGATAGCGCCAAGAAGACGGGACAGGACGTGACTACTAGACCTGGTCCTGTGTAGGGCAAATTAAGTAGGAGACTGTCAGGCTCGGCCGCAATCTCCTCGCCTTACACACTATGCCTTTACCTGTATTGTGAGACACACAGCACTGCGGTTACCTGGAAAACTGTAGGAGAGAGGGCGGAAGGGCCAGGATTGCACGGGGGACTATAGTCGGTATCAGAACTCAGTAGGGTATAGGAAAGGACTGTAGGGTATAGGGATGGATTGCATGGGGTGGCTGTAGAGGGTAGGTATTAGAAATAAGAGGCTGGGGGTAGGTAAGCAAAGATGTGGGGGACTGCCGGGGATGCCTCATGACTGCCAGGGACTATTAACAAACAATGCGGGATATATTATAATTTCGGACAACCGACATGGTAAACGATATGTGGGCAAGAGAAGAAGGTTAAATAGATTATCATGTGATCCAAGTAATAAGATAAGACTAAACAAATTAGGTCTCCTACAAGCCATATTTCCTCGTTCTGATACAATACTTCTAGAGATCATTCGATTCGACTATGCTGACTATGTCGCAGCAAAGCCAAATAACCGATGCGATAGAAGTTCACAGTAAGAATGCCTGGGATTTTCCAGGAGAGTTATAGGAGGACGCAATTGACCCTCTTGCATCCGTACATTTATAGGATTGATATAGATATGCTTGCTGCCTTGCCTATACATGCCCGCGGTTTTTGGGTGCTAGTTTGGCAAAGACTTTGAACTGTTTTATTTCTTGGAAATAAAAGATTTCAGGCTTATCAATTTACTCCTATGGTAGATGATTGGCAGGGATTGCAAACCCTGAGTGGGATGAAATTATGAACTTGGAGTGTCTGAGCATACTGGTTCACAAAAGCTAACAGAAAAACTTTGCATGGCCCGACAGGGCCCGATAGGGCATCTCGTCCTATGTCCATCTTCCCTAGTCCGTCTGTGGGCTTGGACAAGGACGGACTACAACAAGTGTTTCGTCCAGGCTTACCCTGAATACAGAGGAACTGGAGGGTTCGGAACACTGCGTAGACAAATTACATACTATCAGAATCAGTGTTCCCAGGGGCCCAGAGGGCTGGGGGGGCTCCACGAGGGGCGACCAAGAGCCCTGGAGGCGACGGGAGGGCCATTTGTAGTTCTTCCTGACTGGTGAAAGTGGACGGTGGGTCTCTCCCGGTAGGATGGTGGGCCCTACGGTGTGAAATAGTGTTGGTACGGGAGGAGACTGCTGAAGGCATTGGGATACTGTCAGGGGCTCTTGGAAATTGGTGGGGATTGCTAAAGTCTTCCGGAGAGAGCTAGGGACGGTAGAGACTACCGGGATACTGCGCGGAGCGACATATTATACCCCAAGTGACCAGGAAACGGTTAACGCCTTGGGGATAGCAAGGTCGATTTGTTCGTTGGGTTTCGAGTAGGAGGATGGTAGCCCTACATGGTCCATTCTCCCTACCTGTCCCAGAGTAGCCCGTCTACCACTGCCGACATGAGGGGGTACCGGATATACTCTGACCTGTCCTACCCCAAAGGCCGACAGGTTGGACACTTGAGAACACTGATTAGAACGGTCAGGTATCATCCGGTCGTGGAGATTTCAATATATATTGGCGCTGTGTGTTAGGTGTCAGAACGCGTGGGATTGACGAAGTGTACACTATGCTAGGTGAGGGAAGTGTTGGGACGCACTGTATACCTTGTTTACGGAATGGGGGGCCCAATTGGTGTACGAGGCGGCTTGAATGATTGTAGAAAGGGATATTTGGTGGAATGGTTGCACTATGGGGAGACACTGTAAGCTGGGACCCGGTTGACCCAGGTGATCGCCAGTAACCCCCTGGTCTCTGGAACCTTTTATTTTTGTGGATTTATGTTTCGGTAGAGCGGGTGCCAGATGGGTCTGCCGGTGGCAGTTTTCCCTCGGTTCAGCTAGACATATACCTGTTTGGTAGTTCTGGGATAATATGTTTGATTGCAATTGTTACCTCAGGATACTGTTGTAATTTGTATAATGTAGTCCATATCTCGCATGTCGAAGGTTTCTCGATCTCGGTTTCTTCTTTTATCGGTCTCTGTATATTTGTACTTTGTATCCGTAGCTGTGCTCTCTACCTGTGTCTGCTGCCCTGATATCTCTCACTTCCTTCCCGTATCCTTATGCCTGTATGTACACAACCGATAGAAGGAAAATTCCTCTTGCCCTTCAATCATGATCACACTATCCCCGCTCTTACTCCTCTTTTAGCTATCTCCTTGTATTTCTTCCATCTTCTATCCTACCCCGCTTTGTATAACCAATTACCCTTTCTATGATCTCCTCATGGAGTATCCTTTTCCTTGTCCCATCCCAACTGCCTTCATACCACGGTAGCCTAGAAGCTCCTACTCCGCTCAACAAATAACAAACTTATAAGCATTACAAATAGGAAATCAATGTTAGCTGTGGGGGTGTCTCCAATATCCCTCAATCGACCTTAGTCAGAGTACCGGCGATTTACAACAGATACATCGGTGCCAACGATCTCAAGCGACAATGGCAGTAGCTCCCTCCGTAATACCACTGGCACTGGAAAAACACTACCGGCAACATGGAAGGAAAGATGGGGCTTCCTTCTTTCTCATCCTTTTTTTCTTTTTTCCTGGTCTTGCCTGTTGTTATTTACCGGCGCTTCTTCCGTGATCGTTCCCCCTGTGCTTGAGCTGGAACATATGAGAAGAATAACGGATGATTCACTGGAGTGCAAATTTATCGCGAGGCAGGTATGTTCTTACCCCTTTCAGACTGACATATTGTTTATGCTAGAATTTCAGCCATAGAGATACCGATCAGACCCACAGGACAGCAGATTGCACATCCTGAACATGTGGGAGCCGTTGCATCCCACCCCACTCCGGTAAATCATGTTCCTTATTAATTGATATATTTGGTTTGTCTAAACTGTGCGGTTGGTTTCACCCAGTGCTTACAAGCGCCCAGGCCGTTCGTCCTTGGCTTCGGATGAGACAGATACCTATTTCTGGAACTCTGCCCTGGACAGTTGCCCGTCCTGTGGTCCGTCCTAACCACTACCCGGGAGAGCAGGCAGGGCCCTACAGGTGTCTCACCCCTAGATGGCCCTGCGGACGAGAGCCGGGCCCTACAGATGACGGCCGAGCCCTGCGGTTCAAGGCCGAGCCCTATTGATGATGGCCGGGCCTAGTGAATGACGGCCGGAAGATGCCATTTGTATTAAGACTCCCGGGCCCGTGGGTCAACTCCTCGGATGGCGGGCTTTATCAAAGACGGATACAATGCCCTTCCCTCCTTACTCACCCTACCTGGGACACCCGGGACGGTTGGGAACGCTAGTTTCTCCAGGATTCTTGGCATGATAGTGGCAAAGGGTGGTTAAAGCATCCGCCAGTGTAGGGACTTACCCTAGGATTTACCACCAATGCAGGGTTAAGTGGGGTTGCAGAGATAAAAGCCCCCAGGGTCGAATAAAGGTACTATGTCTTAATTCAGTAGGTGATTTGACTGGTGATCCTGGCGGTGGCATGCACGATTAGGCTCAGTCTGTTTTCATGCATCCACAAATGGTCCCAAGGAAAACAGGTATAGGACGTGCCCCACGACGGCGCTGTTTAATTAGTTTGGTGGGCTCACGACTTGTCACCGTGCCGGTTTAAGACTCCTGGGTGGTCTTTTTGGATTCAGGGGGGTTATTTTGGATTGCTCGGTGGTGGTTTTATATTTCTGGCTCTGGACATTATTTTTTTTCCACGCAGCGTAGTCCCAATCGTGACTTTTTTACGTAGGATAGTCCCTATCTGAGGAGCCTCATACGTTTCTCAAGCTGCCTATTAGTTTATGTCAAGTCACTGTGGGTATGGGTACAATACCTGGGTTTCTTTTGTAGCCCGGTTTAGTGGGAGTTTACTATTCAGTCAATACGAGCTCACAAGCCCAAACTGGTATGATTGTGTTCCTTGTAACTTGTACAGTATTGTTTCTCTTTCTTCACAGTCCTAGCTGCCGGTTCTCCCAGAAAGACAAATCTTTCATATTCCAGGTTCCATGATAATGTCCGCATCTATCTATTTGCCTTGACTAGAGACCAGCTACTCTTATCTACTGTTGGAACAACATGGAATTCCTGGGAGTGCCTGGCTTTACTCCGCTTCTGTCTTAATCTCCTACTTAAAGCCTAGCTTAGCTTCTCGTCACTCCGCTTTATTAACCAATCCCCATTCTCCTTGTCCTACAATCATAGATGTTTCTTGGCCTGCCAAGCTTGCATGGTAGTTTATTGATTTTACTTGGGTAGAGACAGTTGCCTAGCAATGAGCAAAAATGTATTCATGTATCCTGTGCATCCTGGGCATCAGATGGAGAGGAGGGACAGGATGCAGACCAGGAAGCAAAATATCTCCTGAAGCTATTATTGAGTCCTGACATTTGTATCTACACCCTCCTGTATTCTGACCATCACCAGACCCATGGCACTCCAACCGACTCACATTATGAGCCCATGCTAGCTCAGTTTCAGATGTCCAAAACAGGAGTCCTGTGAAAGCTGAAGGAAAGCTGTAGCCTCGAAGAGTTGAAGAAGGCCAGTTGATAAGTCGCTAAATTGTAATAATAATTGTACTAGATTTCCTCCATGGTCCCTGATTCTTGAGCACTCGGTTGGCAATAGAACTACTTATCTTGTTTTTTAGTTTTCTGTAACTGTGAAATTTGTATTGGAACTTGTTATCTTAGCCATCCTGATGGGAAAGCCCACTATCAATGATGCCTAAGGGTACTACCCAAAAAAGTACCCCAGCTACCAGTCATCCAATGTGACGGACGTACTCTGACAAGTGGATTTTATACTACAGCCTGCAAATAGCCTTGTATGAAGACAGGAATATCAGAATAAAGTTGAAATCACCAGGGTAGGTTATCAGAAGAAGCTATTCTCTGGGTTCCGTATTGTTCTGTCAGTAAGAAATAAAGTTACAACTACACATATTTCCATAGATAGTGTTGACATGTTGGCAGATATCACTATTAGAGTCCATTACCGGACCCCCAGGCCCCAAAAACTGCGAGTTCCTGCCCCATTTCCCCACCCCGCCCTGGTGTTTGGCTGGGCCAGGGCCTATTTTCTCCTCCATTCCCCTCCCCTACCCAATGCAACCCCCTGCCGTGGCCACCTCCTGTACTGGGCCCCGCTACTACTCCCACTAAATTATATGGCTGGGAGCACCATTGGAGTCATCTTGTAGCCCCTGTGTAGCGGGCTAGGCGGGGAGTGAGGCGTTTGGCAGTGCCCTATAGCCATAACCGGGCAGGGCGAACTTGTAGAAACCCGCCCCGCCCCATAACAAATACTTATCACTATGTGTACACACCAGATTTAGTACAACAAGAGTATGCCATTTAATCTACTGCTTTAATTGTAACCATGTTTTATTTACCAAAGTCTTTTCATCCTACAAGATTGTCCCACTATGTTTTCCTAGGTGGAATCTGAATATGGATGATCAGTGCATTGGTTAAACCTAGAAGGCCTTTTGAACCCTAGACCAATGCCGTAGCAGTTTTTCTATAGCTACTGAATACCCTACATGGGGTGGCAGTATCAATCCATATGGACCAGCTCCAGTTCTCACGTATCCTAAGGGCTTATCATTTCCCCTGCGGCTGGACAGTAAATTCCTCGCATACTCAAAGCCTGGGAGAAAATTATCTGATAGGCTGAATACTGCAAGTGGGTATATGGATCGGCTGAAGACTAACTCTACTGCTCAATCCCAATCTGGAGATGTCATGTATTTCTCAATATGATATGAACTAGTGGCGTCTGTGGTGGTAGTCCTTTATATCTAGATATACTGATACACTTTCAAAGATGTATGGAAGAATAGGAAGTATCTCAGGATTCTTTCCCTCTTATTTTTGAATTAATATGGTTGACCACAGTTTTATCCCATAAACATTCCAATTTTCAAATGCCAAAGTATTGTATACCTCAATTCTGCTCCTACAAGCACAATAGTTGTAAAAGATTCTTATATTATGTAGCCACTGGTTGTCTCAGGACTTTTCCAGTCTTGTGAAAATAAGTGAGATTCTATGATTGTATTCTAATTTTTTCAGGTGTTCATATTTATATTCAATTATGCAGCAATTTGCCTATGCCAATCTACTACATACCCCATTTGGAGCACTCTGAAACTATTACAGATAAAAAAGCCATGTTTTCTACTATTCTCAGCTTAGAATTGGCTGATTTGTTTTGTGATTTACCAGTTTAAGGTCGTAGCCATGCCTATTTGACGGTGCCAAGAACTTTATACCCCAATTAGGTCTATTAAAACACATTGGAAGCAAAAAATCCCTACTTTTTCAACTCTACAAACCTGTTTTCAGCCAATAAAGTAGCTATTTATTGTGGTAGTTATTGCGGTACCCCCCGCATTCTCTGTGTACTTTGCCTCATTTGTCTTTAAATCTTGCCAAGATGTCTGTTATATAGCCGCTAATAGTCTCAGGATTTTTCCCACTCAAGGAAAATATGTAAGTTTCCATAATCATACTTTAAGTTTCTTTATATATTTGTATTTAAATTCAATTATGTACCACTTTCTATATGCCAAGCAATTAGATATCCTATTTGTACTCCTCTGGAACAGGTAAATAAAAAAAAAGTTCTGTTTTCCAATCTTTGGAAAATGAGTAAGATTCCATGATTGCACTTCCAGGTCTTTATGAATGTATATTTAAATTCAATTATGGACCACTTTCCATATGCCAAGCAATTAGATACCCTATTTGCACTACTCGGGAATTATGAAATTAAAAAAAGTTCTGCTTTCTTCCTCTTGGAAAATGGGTGACATTCCATGATTGTACCCTAATTCTTTTAGGGTTCATGTTTATGTCCAAGTATGCAGCAATTTGCACATGCCAAGCTACTACATTCACTATTTGGACTACTCTGAAACATCAGCGAAAATAAATCCTGCGCCAGACGCGCGGGCACCGAGTCCGGACGCCCGGTGTTTTTCCCCTGCGTCCCCTGCGTCCGGTACGTCTTGGGTTACGTTGCAACGGCCAGCCACATCCGCTGCGTCCTCCATTTCAATCCCCAGTTTATCCCGTCATCTGCGACGCCTCCCACGTCCGACCGTCCTGACGCCGTCCCCACTCACCTCCCACATTTCATTCTATTCCGGACGCCCGTATCCACACCTTCTTTCTCCATCTTGTTGTAACGCATTCAGCGTATCTGCTCTTCTCAGGGCTGCCATACCGTGTTTTGATACCCGGCGTCCCCTCGTCTGGTTCACATCGTCCCATCCTCTAGGGTCTGGACTCGGTCCACATCTCCCCAGGAAGCCTGCACCTCACTGGGAATACCTGACGCCACACTTCTACTTTCAGAATTGGGTCCTACTGATTTCAGGACTCTGTATCTCGTGTAGGCTTCTATTTGCCACCCCCACATTCCCACTGTGAATGTCATATCTCGATCAAGTTTATTTCCATTTTATGACTTCCAAATCTATCTACATTATGCTATCTACGGAGGGTTACAACTCCAAGAGCTTCCCGTTATGTGATATCCACGCCATAGCCCTCATTCTCGTCCTTCTCTTGCCGTAAGCGTCTAAGTCCCATATGTTGAATGCCATCAATTCCTAGGTGTCCCAACCCCACGCCCATACCATGAGAACAGGATGCAAAGACCGGTTTTGGCCCTGCGCCGCATCGTGCTTCCGGTGGAATCGAATACTGGCTGAGCGATTTGCCAAATCGTTCAATATATTTCGTTGAACGTCCGGAAATCAATCCGACTATTAACAAGCCAGCGCTGTTCCGCGTCCTGGATCAAGTGTGCCAAGCCAGTAATGGTGCCAATATCTACTATGGTAAATCTTCGGGCACCCTGCTTCAGCTGTACGGTGATGAGATCATGAAACTCCGATGGGCGTCCTGAGTTAGCTACGCTCAGCAGTTGGACACACGCGAGTCGGTAAACCCTATCGCCCTGTGTGCAGTCTCGGAGTTTGAAGAGCGCCACAAGTTTCCCCCGCAGGCGTCGTCTTAGCGCACCATACATCTCCTCCCCACCAGTCCGTACCCAAACCCAATCATCGCGGCTTCCCTGTTTCCGGAACGGCTTGTCTCCTGTGGATTGCGCCCGGTGTATGTCGTAAAAATCTGTTTCCTGAAACACCAGAACAGGAATTTCAAGTTGTGTTAGGAGCTCGACAGGAAGATACCGGAGTACCGCAGGATCTTCCGGAAGCCGGCAGTCAAGGGGCAGGCCTTGACGGCTCTATCGAATCAATTTCCCACATAGGTTCTCAATCGAGATACCCCAGACGTTGCAAAAATCTGAAGCATCAGAAACATCAGCACGACGACCTCTCAGGACCGTACGGCGGGTCTCTGGTATGGATAGTGGGCTCGCCGGGTCCAATAGTTTAACAATGTCAGCCGGAATGTGGACCCCGCGAGGTCGTAGGAAATCTAAGTTCAGAAGCCGTGTTCGGATCGAGTGTTGTCGGCCGTAGCTGTGGAGTATCTGCCGCGCAGCATCATTTTTATTTGAGCGTCGCCATCCGTCTTTAATCTGTTCCTTATGGGCCAGCTCCCCAATCTCGGTAGAATACATTGGAATGTTGCCAAACCGGGTTACGTGATCGCAAAAGTGAGCAAGTAGATGCATCTTGATAAAATGGAAATGACTTTCTGTATGGATCAACTCCAAACGCTGGTCATCTTCAATCTCAAATTGCTGCACTCGCGTCTGGAGCCGGTTGGATTTCGCGCGGGCTGGTGATTGAGCTACAGCTGCTCTGCGTTGTTCTCCCCATTCCTCCTGAACTTTTGCTCGTGTGCGTTTTGATATCCGAAACTCGAGGAAAACATCCTTCGTCGCATGGACCCGGTTGAGATAATTTTGCATATAATCTAAAGTCTCCTGTGTATGGCTTCGGTATTGTGCCATTAAACTGAAATCCAGTAAATATCTAACGCACGCCAGGGCGCGTTTGAAGGGCCCTACTTGTGTACTGTCGGCTTGTCTCAGCGCCACGGCAAGCACTCCCAGAAGGCAGCGACCCAGGTTCCTCATCTCCTTTCCTTGCCATTGCGTAACCTCGCGGTACGCTTTTTTCGGAACAAAGAATCCCGGATACTGTGGTAAAGCCTTCCAGGCATCGTTGAAAGCTTGACTTCATGCGTGTTTCTTGAGAAATGATTGAACCCAGTCCATCATGTGCTTAAATAGTCCGAGGTAAACTGTATGGAGCAAATCTGGTTTGTATAGATTGGGGGCCAAAACATGTGGAAGCCCATGAAAGACGTTTCGTCCAATCTTGACGCCAAGACCCTCAAAGGTGCTATTGATGTGGTCGGCCACGGAGTCTGTTTCGTGATCCAGGCTTCCTGGTTGTAGTCGTTCGTATGTCGCGTAATCCCTCGTGGGATACCCGTTTTGTATCAAGGATCCTAACCTATCCGGAGGCACCTCGCACTTCGGACAGGCAGTAGATTTTACTCCATGTAGGGCCACATTTTCCATATGATCCGCCGTGCAAGCCGCCAATATAGGGAAGCACCTCCGGACTCTCCCATCTGCGCAGTCGACCAGGACGCCCGCTTGTACTGCATCTTGCAAGGGCTCAAATATTAGCTGGAATACGCCTTGTAGCGTATCCGCATTGATTTGTCGCTGGAGTTCATTTGCGGAAGCGGAGTTTGCCAGTTTTGGGGGCACAGGCAAGAGAGCGAGAAGGAGAACTGCCATTGATCCAGGTCCGTTACGCGTGGTCGATGGCAGATTCCCAACCGTGATATATACCGGCCATACCTTCTGGTCACCAGAGAAGTTGCTGAGGTGCGTCTGATCCGACATCCCAATAATGGGGACGACTGTGGCGCCACGCGGAAGGGCGTCCTGAGATCTGTTAGCTTGAGCTCCCGCCAACAGTAGTTGGGTAACAATGTGGCACTGTACTTAGATGTCCCACCACCAGTCCGCTGTATGCATTTCGGCGTATACACTCTGACCGTTGGCGTCATATTCACACCGCGGCGCGTATACGAGATCTTCGGTATATGTGATCTGGTGCAGAAGATATCTGACACAGTCCAGGACGTTGCGATAGAAAAAGGACAATCTTGTCGTGCCATGGTCAACTTGGCCTTCGAACCATTGTAGATAAGGACCGTATGGATATAATTGCCAAAGGCGGGCCTCTAATGTATACATCGAGGTGAAGCCAGCTGAGGCGGATGTGCCGAGACCCGTTGAAAAGTACTCGTTGATTCGTGACTTTGGGACTTTAGACCGAATAAACCAGGACGCGAGTTTGAACTCATGTGGCGTAGAGAATGGGGCCCATGGGTCCTCGGACAGATTATTGAGTTCTTCTTCAAATCCCTTCACGTCCCCAATTGATTGCCCAGCGCCTGGATAATCCGCTCGTCGAGTGGCTGACGAAGAAACCCTATCAACATCGAGTGGTTCCGTATCGGACTCACATGCAACATTTAATCTACCGGCATCGGATCCGCCGCAGCTCACTTCAGATTCGTAGTCTGAATCGAGCTGTTCTTTCTCACCGTTCGCTCGTCTTGGTTAGGTACGTCTGCTTCGCTGCCGGCGACGTGAGTATGATCTGTAGGCGCAATGCGCCGCACAGTGGACGCGAGAATGACGTCTAAATTTGAATGCGCCCTTCGGAGGTGTTTTTCAAAAGGGCCTGCACGAGCGTACCGGTGGCAACAAAAAGAGCACTTGATAGGCATGGCGATTGGGAAGCCAGCAATTGAGGTGAATTTCGAATAGGTCCAGAGACGCATGACTGGGTGTTTACTCGTAGGCATGCTGGCGGAGGGAAGTTTAGGCGCTAGTCACTTCAGGAAATACCGCTTGTACAGGTTCCGGTCTAGCGCGCTGAATGGCGACATCAGGTATGAGCAAGTGCATGTTCTTTCTAGCGACAGAGTTTCATTAGCACTAGTAGTAGACCTCTGAGTTTATACTCTTGATCATAAATACCTATCGCATAGTTTGATTATCCAACTTTCATCCCGTACCAGCCAGAACGTCCCGAACGTGGGAATATAATTCCCAAATTGTTGAAAAACAAGCGCCTTTTCATGTTGACTGTCGTGATTTCTGATTAATAAAATGAACTGCCCACCCGGGAATGATGCCGTACTACCAACTATTTACACTTATTCCTAACGCCCACAACACACAAAACCTCCAGCCATTCCACCCATTAGAATAAAGCAAGACGATATGGTGCAGGCCCCCATTAACTTCCAGTACATCGACAGGCCCAACTTCGGTAAGGGAAAGAAGAAACATCCGAGGCACGCAGGTCAAGCGTACGTGGTTCCTGCAAATTCCCTTGCTGGAGGGGTTAACGCTCAGGGCCCTGTTAGTCGAAAAATCAGCAAGTATAAGACGTCTCTTGCCTTCGGGGATAGCGTGCAGGGGAAGACGCTATATATGGCGTGGCCATCAATGGTCAAAAACCAGTTGCTAGCAAGGAACTTTGTCAATATCCATAGTTTCTCAAAGAATGATTTCAGCCAGGTTGTGGAGGGGATGAGGAGATTGCGTCCAGCCTGTGATTCCCTGGTCTCTGCACAAGCTGCAAACGACTTACCCAGGATTCAGGAGATCAATGAAGCCATTTTCCAACTGGTTAAGGACCCTGGTAAGAAGTATGAAACCACACTTCTCAGGAGTCCTCCAGGTCACGCGGCTGTGGGCGCCCCCATAACAGTGCCCGGGAGCTTGATCGTGGACGCAATGTTGCTTCCACCGTGGGCCCCAGCCCACTGGGACCCTACTCTGCCGGGACCCTTCGTGGGCCAACCTGTCAAGGCGGGCAAAATCCTGTTTCAAGTCCCAGCACCCGAAGGTGTTCTGGCAGAATCGGAAGCTCAGATTCTGCCTCAGAGTCCAGTTAAAAAAGGTTTTCCGGTACCCCCAGAATCACAGAATCTGTCTCAATCTCTAGTTAGCAAAGCAGTTCCGGCATCCGAGGAAACCCAGATTCTTTATCAAACTCCAGTTAGCAAAACAGCCCCGCTGCCCCCGGAATCCCGGAATCCGACTCCAGTTGGCACTGCTGTTGCGGTATCCCCGGAATCTCAGAACCTGACTCAGACCCAAGTTAAAAAGGTAGTTCAGGCGCCAAAGCGAACGCACAATGTACTCCAACATCCGGCATCAGGAGGTAGTGGTACTACTATTGACAACGGTCCTTGATCCCTTTCTGTGCTAACAAGTTAGTGCTTATAAAAACTCCCAGTGACGGTATTAAGACTCAGGCATACTAAGAAAATATAGATTGGAATGCACTACTTGGGCGCCCTTGGGCGGTGCGTATCGTCTGGGTCCAGCCGTCCATCAGGGGCCTCGGGCTGTACAGTGTCCAAAAAATGTTAGCCCGTGCACACCCTAACTACCACTCGCTTCATTGGCGTCCACCATATATCACAGGCATAGAGTTTGCAGCGTTGGATACATATAACTTCCAGGGGGTGTGTGCTATGATCCTGAGATGCCTACCTGTATCCAGGGTCAGGTACATACTAGGCGCCACTTGTGACGGACGTCAAATGCTCCGAACGTCCCCCAAGAGTCCTCTAAACGAGCTCCACTTTGTTTTTATCGACAATAACAAGGCTGTCAGAGCATGGCTTCTCTTGAACACGGTTCAGGATGACCCTCTAGATCTCCTAGTCTATTCCTACCGTGGGTCCAACGACATAAGGCGTGACAGCCCACCATTGTGGGCACATGAGTATCTCGGGGAAGATGCAGTTGAGCATTGGGGCGCTGATGTGTTCCCCACTCGCCCAGGGAGTTCCGTGGTACGGAAGCGCAGCGCTGATTATGATCCAGCAAACATGTCGGCAGACAGGAGGAGGAGATCGCGCCGCGGATCGGTACACGGTGACGACGAGTCGGATGACGACCAGTGAAAGTGAGAAAACAGCCAACATTCACGTTGCGTTTATCTGCATAGTGATCCTAGATGAATCCCACGTTAGCTGACTTTTTGAGCATATGTTTGAAGTTACAGTGAATGGTCAGTGTTTCGTCCTGCCAGTGTGTTTCCTATATCAATATTTCCGTCAGTACATTTAGGTTGTGTCGGTTGGACGCACAGTAGGCGCGATTTGGCGTCCCGAGCTGCTGAGTAAGAGTGGGTTAGGTTTTCATCACAGTATTTTGTTCGTTTCATGGCTTTACGACTTGTGTTGCGGCTTAAAAGCTTATTTTGTAATCATACAAAATCCACAGCGGGGGCGTCGCACGATCCCCAGTAGAATCAGTGTTTAGAGATCTATATACATTCAATTGAGAGCTATTCTGAAGAACTTCATTCATCGTAGCTAGTGAGTAGCTAGTTGAACTATAGTGCCAAACGCTGCGAGGTCAAACAGCTCTTGATGGGCGTCGCATATTTGTATGTACACATAAGCAAGAAACACGGCTG